>CM059427.1:201735276-201917247 GCA_030390025.1 Squalus acanthias | reverse complement strand
GAGCGAGCGCGCGGCGCTTGAAGCCTTCCGTGACCGGTGTGCACCTGAGAGACTTGGAGTGCTTCGTCACCACCTGAAATCGTATTTTAATCTGATTTATTAAGTTTCATTTAAGTTTAGTTTAAGTTACAATATATTGGTTGTGCCCCTTTAAGAAGGGGGCACTGCTTCTGCTTTATTGGCGGTGGCATCAGCCAATCAAAGTTTTCAACCAATAAGTATTAGACTTTCCCTTCACTGTCTTGCGCGCTAACTCTCACTGCAACTCATCAACACACTGAGAAAATCTCCGTTAATGCAAATTTCACTGAGGGAACTCATTTCAAATCAAAGTTTAAAATGGACTGGGTCTGTCTGCCTGCCCTTGTTGATATTACCTCTGGCTGCTATTCAAACTACACAAGCCATCGTGTTTATTCTATCCAAAATTCAATGTGCGTCTCTTTCCCTTTTGAGATGTTGGCAAGCCTTTCGTTCCATCAAGATTTCAGCTGTCCCAGCTAACAGAAGGAAATGAGCCAGTAAATAAAGGAAGAGTTAATGGCCTCCCATCAATTGCCACGGGACAAATAATGTGTCCAGTTGTTTTATGGCTGTTGACGTGTACTCTGCTGCCTTTTCCTGAATATTTATTCATACTCGGGAGGTGGACGTCACTGGCAAGGCCGGCATTTATTGCCCATCCCCGAGTTGCCCTGAGAAGGTGGGAGGTGGGCCGCCTTCTTCTTGAACCGCTGGGAGTGGGTTTGATACAAACTGAGTGTCTCGCTCGGCCACTTCAGAGGGCAGTTAAGAGTCACCCACGTTGGTGTGGGACTGGAGTCACATATAGGCCCAGACCCGGTAACAGGGACATCAGTGAACCAGTTGGGTTTTTACGACAATCCGACAGCTTCACGGTCACTTTTACTGAGACCAGCTTTTTATTCCCAGATTTATTTAGTCAACTGAATTCAAATTCTCAAACTGCCCACGGCTGGGATTTGAACTCACGTTCCCTGGATCTGTGGATTTACCGAAACAAAATCAAAATTCTGCGGGTGCTGGAAATCTGAAATAAAAACAGAAAATGCTGGAAACGCTCGGCGGGTTAGGCAGCGTCTGCGGAGAGAGAGAGAAACAGAGTCAACGTTTCAGGTCGATGACCCTTCGTCAGAACTGGAAAATGTGAAAGATTTATCAGTTTATAAGCAAATACTAACGAGCAGTCTGCTCTGTAAAATTAGAAACAGGGTTGCAAGCGCTTTGCTGCCTGCACTTTATTTAGTTTGTGGGTTTCCTTAACTTATAATTTTCATTTCACTTCTGTTTCCTGTTTCCATCTCTGGTCTATCTGTTCCCTTCAGAACTTTAAGAACTTGGCAACCCTCCCACCGCAGATTTCACCTGTTACTTGTCAATGGCGCTGTTATATGCCAGGACTCCCCGGAATAATACTGGGACTTAAAGGGTTAAATTATAAGGACAGGTTTGTATTCCCTGGAGTTTAGAAGATTAAGGGGGTGATCTAATTGAGGTGTTTAAGATGATTAAAGGATTCGATAGGGTGGATAGAGAGAGAAACTATTCCCTCTGGTGGGGGGAGTCCAGAACAAGGGGGCATAACCTTAAAATTAGAGCCAGGCCGTTCAGGGGTGATGTCAGGAAGCACTTCTTCACACAAAGGGTGGTGGAAATCTGGAACTCTCTCCCCCGCAACAAGCTCTGGACACTGGGGGACAATTGGAGCTTTCAAGGCAGATGGATAGATTTTTGTTGGGTAAGGTTACCAAGGGTTATGGAGCAAAGGCGGGTGGATGGAGTTGAGGTGCAGATCAGCCAGGATCTAATTGAATGGCGGAACAGGCTTGAGGGGCTGAATGGATTTATTGGTGACTATCTTATATTTACGGCCCCTAGTTCTGATCTCGCCCACAAGTGGAAACAGCTTCTCTACGTCTACTCTATCAAACCCCTTTCATAATCTTCCAGATCTCTATCAGGTCACCCCTCAGCCTTCTCATAGAAACATAGAAAAATAGAAAAATAGGAGCAGGAGTCGGCCATTCGGCCCTTCGAGCCCGCTCCGCCATTCAATATGATCATGGCTGATCCTCTATCTCAATACCATATTCCCGCTCTCTCCCCATACCCCTTGACGCCTTTTGTGTCTAGAAATCTATCTATCTCCTTCTTAAATATATTCAGTGACTTGGCCTCCACAGCCTTCTGTGGTAGAGAATTCCACAGGTTCACCACCCTCTGAGTGAAGAAATTTCTCCTCATCTCAGTCCTAAATGTCCTACCCCGTATTCTGAGACTGTGACCCCTCGTTCTAGACCCCCCCAGCCAGGGGAAACATCCTCCCTGCATCCAGTCTGTCTAGCCCGGTCAGAATTTTATACGTTTCATTGAGATCCCCTCTCATTCTTCTCTTTTCTAGAGAAAACACAGTGACTAAAGTACAACAGTGACTACACTTCCGATGTACTTCATTCAATGCAAAGCGCTTAGGGACGTCCTGAGGTCGTGAAAGGTGCTATAGAAATGCAAGTTCCGTCTTCTTTTTGGTTAGCGCAGCGGGATTATTGGCAGCTCAGCAACTGCAGAAATGGGAGTGCCTCTTCCAATCCTGGGAAAGTTAATGAAGGTACAAAAAACAACCGAGTCGATGCCGAGGAACAAAAGAGCCATTGTCTGAGGAGATTGCTGCCAGGTTTGCTGCTTCAAGCTGCGGCAGTGCCTGATACTGTCATCCGACCTCTTTCTCTCTGTGTCGTGAGTTGGATTTGCCTCCAGCGAGCAGGGGGGCGCCGTTACTTGTAGTGGGTCATGAAAGCCGGCTGACTCATAATAGAAAACAAACTCGCTCGTTACAACACCGTTCAACCCCCTTCAGCGACGGCTTAGAAACTACGACCTGCCGACTGAATTCTGCATCGAACTTCATTGAAATCAGTTTGTGGACAGGCATTTAGAGATAGTCCCTTAACAGTGAAGGGAATATCTCTAAGTGCTTGTCCGCACAAACTGATAGTTTCTTGCCCTTGACGAAAGCTGATGCTCTGGTTTGACTTAAGGGCTGCTGGGATCACCACATGAACTTTGCCCTCTGTTTTGACAAAGGTCTTTGTCGAGCAATTTGATTCAGAAAGAAAGAACTTGCATTTCTATAGCGCCTTTCACCACCTCAGGACGTCCCAAAGCGTTTTACAGCCAATGAAGCACTTCTTGAAGTGTGGTCACTGTTGTAATGTAGGAAACGCGGCAGCCAATTTGCGCACAGCAAGCTCCCACAAACAGCAATGTGATAACGACCAGATCGTCTTTTTTTGTTATTGGTTGGGGGATTAATATTGGCCCCAGGACATCGGGGAGCATGCCCCTGCTCTTCTTCGACTCCTTCTGGCTGAGATGCAAGAATGCTGCCACTGAGCCAAGATCTGATACCTGTACAATTACAAATAATATCCAAATAATCTTTAAGCTGTTGTCAGCCGTGGCTCAGTGGGTAGCAGTCTCTCTCTCTCAGCTCTGAATCAGAAGGTCATGGGTTCAAATCCCACTCCATGAAACTTGAGCACAAAATCCAGACTGACACTATCAGTGCAGTACTGAGGGAGTGCTGCACTGTTGGAGGTGCCGTCTTTCAGATGAGACATTAAACCAAGGCCTCGTTTACCCGTCAGGTGGATGTAAAAGATCCCATGTCACTATTTGAAGAAGAGCAGCGGAGCTCTAGCTAATATTTATCCCTCAACCAGCACCTAAAACAGATTATCTGGTCATTTATCTCATTGCTGTTTGTGGGAGCTTGCTGTGCACAAATTAGCTGGCGCATTTCCTACATTACAACAGTGACGACACTTCAAAAAGCACTTCATTGGCTGTAATGCGCTTTGGGACCTCCTGAGGTGGTGAAAGGCGCTACAGAAATGCAAGATCTATCTTTAGTGCCCAGAGGCTGAGGTGGGGGTGGAATTGTCCTTAGTGACTCCTGGTTGGGGGGTGGGGGGGGGGTGGTGGTAGGGGTATAAATCAGATACCATCCACATCTCCTGCTCCCCATACCTCACACACATCCTGCTCTTGATAGCTGTCCAGTGACCCTGCAAAGAGAAAGAACTAATGTTCGTGAAAAAGTTGGCAAATATATGAAGCTGAATTCTTGAATGAATTAGCGATTTGTGAGCAGGTTCCAGAAATTACAAAGCAGCTTTATATAGTTGCCAGCCTTTCCGCTAACATTAGTTCTCTCTCTTTGCTGGGTCACTGGACAGCTATCGAGCGCAGGATGTGTGTGAGATGTGGGTGGTGCCTGATCTGTAACCCTCCCCCTCCAACCAGGAGGCAGTCACTCAGGACAATCAAAAAATGGATGCCAACCCAAAGAAGAAGATATTAGGACCGAAAGCTTGAACAAAGAGGTGAGTTTTAAGGAGGGTCATAAAGGAGGTGAAGGAGGCGGAGGGGCTTAAGAGAGGGTATTGCAGAAGATGGGGCCTAGGCAGCTGAAGACATGCCCGCCAAGGGTGGAGTGAAGGGTTTGTACAAGAGGCTAGAGTCAGAGTAATGGAGAGATCGGGGGAGGCTCTCGGGCTTGGGGGAGATTACAGAGATAGGGAGTGGCGAGACCACGCAGGGATTTGAACACGGGAATGGAGGGTTGGGGAGCATTGGAATAGCCAAATCTGGAGGGGTCGAGACTGGGATTTGCCAAGCCTCCAGGATTGGCCTGGAGGTCTCCAGGGCTTGAAGATTAATCTCCAGGACACCACTGCGATCAAAAGCCCAGGGGTGTTAACATAAATTGGGGGTGCTTTTTTTCATTTTCTTTGAACGCTTCTGTTTATTAATTATAAAAATATTGGAGATGGGGAGAAAAGGATAATTTGACTGACAGTCAAGAATCACCCAATTGGGTAACGAAGAGTCTTTTCAATTTCCAATTGGCCGTGGGAAGGCGGGGTGCTGCGATGATTGACGTGTCGGGCGACCAATGGCGGGAGAGCATGTGGGGGGCGGGGCAGTTGGAGGCAGGAGGTCATGTGACGAAACCTCCAGGAATACGTCCAACCAGAGTTGGCAACACTCGACAAGGATTGGATGGGTCGCAATGATCTTATCCAGTCCGTGCCCTCCTGTGTCCCCATGTTGGAGATGTGAAGCGGGGGAGGGGAGATTATCGCCATGGTTACAGAGCTACACCAATAGTCCCGCACAAGGTCCTCCCGTCTTACCCAACATTTTTTCAAACTTTGTTTCTCTAAGAATGTATTTAACCTCTTTTCTTTTTCCTAGAAGGAGTGTTTGTTTATATACATATATTTTTTTGGTCGATTGAAAGCCGAAGCATCTCATCGATCGTTGGCATGGCTTCCTCTCACTCCCCTGAGCCCAGGACACCTCTTCCAGTCACAGCTGATTAAGAAGAGACTCAAGCAGAGCCAGGTCTGGAACAGCCTTAAAACTAAAATGACGCAAAGGAACACAGAGCCCCTGTTATCTACCCTTTTCTGTCTCACTGTCTGGCATTTTGACAAACTCCAGAATCCCTCTGTGTCCAGGCAGACGGGGAGGTCAACGCTTTAACCCTTCGAATCCTGACGGTTTCTTTCTTACACTTTCAATGCATCAACACTGTGCATTTATACAGTGCCTTCAATGCCGTAAAACGTCCCAGGGAGCTTCACAGGAGCGATTATCAAGCAAAATTTGACACCGAGCCACAGAAGGAGATATTAGGACAGGTGACCAAAAGCTTGGTCGAAGAGGTAGGATTTAAGGAGCGTCTTAAAGGAGGAGAGAGAGGCGGAGAGGTTTAGGGAGGGGATTCCAGAGCTTAGGGCCCAGGCAGCTGAAGGCACGGCCGCCAATGGTGGAGCGATTAAAATTGGGGGATTGCGCAAGAGGCCAGAATTGGAGGAGCGCCGAGATCTCGGGGGGGTTGTGGGCCGCAGATCTTGTCCCCTCAGTTTCTGCCCCCTCCCCTGCTGTGAATTGCTCGGGGGCCTGGCTCCACAAGCACTGACTGCCCTCTGCTGACCACATCATTTGTCGGGCTTCGCTGTCACGGGCTGGAATACAAACGGCTGGAAGTTAGGTTGCCGTTTAATAAAGCTCTGGTTAGACCCTATTTAGAGTAACTGCCCTCATTCTGGGCACTGCATCTCAGGAAGGATATATTGGCCTTGGAGGGGGAGCAGCGCAGATTCACCAGAATGATACCAGGGGCGAAAAGGATTAAATTACGAGGTCAAGTTTCATAGACTAGGCTTGTGTTCCTTGAATATAGCAGATCAATGATGCGGAGATGCCGGTGTTGGACTGGGGTGGACAAAAGTGAGAAGTCGCACAACACCAGGTTATAGTCCAACAGCTTTATTTGAAATCACAAGCTTTCGGAGCGGCTGCTCCTTCGTCAGGTGAAGTCACCTGACGAAGGACCAGCGCTCCGAAAGCTTGTGATTTCAAATAAAACTGTTGGACTATAACCTGGTGTTGTGCGACTTCTCATAGCAGATCAAGGGGGAGAACTAATCGAGGTGTTTAAGATGATTAATGGAGTTGATGGGGTAGATAGAGAGAAACTATTTCCTCTGGTGGGGGGAGTCCAGAACAAGGGAGGATAACCTTAAAATTAGAGCCAGGCCGTTCAGGGGTGATGTCAGGAAGCACTTCTTCACACAAAGGGTGGTGGAAATCTGGAACTCTCTCCCCCAAAAAGCTGTTGAGGCCGGGGGGGTCAACTGAAAATTTCAAAACTGAGATTGATAGATTTTTGTTGAGCAAGGGTATTAAGGGTGACGGAACCAAGGCAGGTAGTTTGAGTTAAGGTACAGATCAGTCAAGAGCTAATAGAATGGTGGAATAAGCTCGAGGGGCTGAATGGCCTCCTCCTGTTCCTATGTAACAGGCCCTGGGGAGCGATCAGGGGGCTCCGCTCTCCTACCTTGGGGAGCGATCACTCTGCCACGAGGCTTCAGTTGCAGAAAAGGGAAATCGTATTTTAAATGAGATCTGGCCAGCTTCCAGCCATTTGACTTGGGATTGTTTTTCAGCTCTCAAATCTTTCCATGAAAACCAGATTCCCCCCCCCCCCACCACGTTTACAAGAAACACATGTCAGCATCATTTTAAAAGATCTTCCCATCGCAGGGCTCCCATTACTATCCAGTGACCCCTCGGCTCCGTACTCGCACCCTGACCTTCCAGTCAGAAGGTCGTGAGTTCGAGCCCCACTCCAGAGACTTCAGCACATTTTTTCCATGATGCGGAGATGCCGGTGTTGGACTGGGGGTGGACAAAAGTGAGAAGTCGCACAACACCAGGTTATAGTCCAACAGTTTTATTTGAAATCACAAGCTTTCGGAGCGGCTGCTCCTTCGTCAGGCGCTCCGAAAGCTTGAGATTTCAAATAAAACTGTTGGACTATAACCTGGTGTTGTGCGACTTCTCACATTTTTTTTAAACATTCATTCTCGGGAGGTGAGCGTCGCCGTCAAGGCCGACATTTATCGCCCATCCCCAAGTTGCCCTGAGAAGGTGGGGGGTGGGTCTTCTTGAACTGCTGGGAGCGGCTTTGATACAAACTGAGTGTCTCGCTCGACCACTAGAGGGCAGTTAAGAGTCAACCACGTTGGGTGTGGGACTGGAGTCACCTATAGGCCCAGACCGGGTAAGGACGGCAGGTTTCCTTCCTCTAAAGGGACATGAGTGAACCGGTTGTGGTTTTTACGGCAATCCGACAGCCTCGCGGTCGCTTTTACTGAGGCCAGCTTTTTTTTTCCAGCTTTTCTTTTACTGGACCAGTAATCCATAGAACGTGAGTTCAAATCCTGCCATGGGCAGTTTGAGAATTTGAAATCAGTTCGAAATAAAAAGCTGGTCTCAGTAAAAGTGACCGTGAAGCTGTGGGATTGTCGTAAAAACCCAACAACAACAACAACAACTTGTATTTATATAGCACCTTTAAAGTAGTGAAACGTCCCAAGGCGCTGCACAGGAGTATTTTAAGACAAACAAATTTGACACCGATCCACATAAGGATAAATTAGGGCAGGTGACCAAAAGCTTGGTCAAAGGGGTAGGTTTTAAGGAGCATCTTAAAGGAGGAAAGAGAGGTAGCGAGGCGGAGAGGTTTAGGCTGGGAATTCCAGAGCTTAGGGCCTAGGCAGCTGAAGGCACGGCCGCCAATGGTGGAGCGATTATAATCAGGGATCCTCAAGAGGGCAGAATTAGAGGAGCGCAGATATCTTGGGGGGGTTGTGGGACAGGAGGAGATTACAGAGATAGGGAGGGGCGAGGCCATGGAGGGATTCGAACACAAGGATGAGAAAACAACTGGTTCAGTAATGTCCTTTAGGGAAGGAAACCTGCCGTCCTTACCCGGTCTGGGCCTATATGTGACTCCAGTCCCACACCAACGTGGTTGACTCTTAACTGCCCTCCGAAGTGGCCGAGCGAGACACTCAGTTTGTATCAAACCCGCTCCCAGCGGTTCAAGAAGAAGGCGGCCCACCCCCACCTTCTCAGGGCAACACGGGATGGGCAATAAATGCCGGCCTTGCCAGCGACGCCCACATAAGATCATAAGAACAGGAGGAGGCCATTCAGCCCCTTGAGACTGTTCCGCCATTTAATTAGATCATGGCTGATCTCCACCTCAACTCCATCAGCCCGCCTTGGTTCTGTAACCCTTAATACCCTTACCTAACAAAAATCTATCAATCTCAGTTTTGAAATATTCGATTGAGCCCCCAGCCTTATCAGCTTTTTTGGGGAGGGGGAAAGTTCCAGATTTCCACTACCCTTTGTGTGAAGAAGTGCTTCCTGACATCACCCCTGAACGGCCTGGCTCTAATTTTAAGGTTCTGCCCCCTTGTTCTGGACTCCCCCCCACCAGAGGAAATAGTTTCTCTCTCTCTCTACCCTATCAACTCCTTTAATCATCTTAAACACCTCAATTAGATCACCCCTTAATCTTCTATACTCAATGGAATAGAAGACTCGTCCTCATAATTTAACCCTTTTAGCCCCGTTTATCGTTCTGGTGAATCTGCACTCAAATCCCGAGAATTAATTAAAAAAATAAGAATCCAGGGCGATGTGGAGGGTGGCTGGAATATTGTCCCTAAGGAAAGCTGGACATACCTTCTTGGTATGAGAAGGATGTGTATCAGGGAGTTTCCTGGAAATCAGAATAATGGAGAAGCTAGAACCAGATGCACATATTGTTCTTAAAAGAGATTTTATCATCTGCCTTTGTTCTGATGACGAGCTGAACAGTAAAAATACACATTTCACTACTGTCGGAGGTTTAGAAATATTGTAAATTATTTCAGAAGTTGGCCCACTCCCGCCTCTATACAAAGAACTCGTCAAAGTAAGACATGAGCTGTGGCTCAGTGGGCAGCACCCTCGCCTCTGAGTCAGAAGGTTGTGGGTTCAAGTCCCCACTCCAGAGACTTGAGCACAAAATCTAGGCTGACACTCCCAGTGCAGTACTGAGGGAGTGCTGCACTGCCATAGGGGCAGTACTGAGGGAGCGCTGCACTGTCGGATGGGCAGTACTGAGGGAGTGCTGCACTGTCGGATGGGCAGTACTGAGGGAGCGCCGCACTGTCGGAGGGGCAGTACTGAGGGAGCGCTGCACTGTCGGAGGGGCAGTACTGAGGGAGTGCTGCACTGTCGGAGGGGCAGTACTGAGGGAGTGCTGCACTGTCGGAGGGGCAGTACTGAGGGAGCGCCACACTGTTGGAGGGGCAGTACTGAGGGAGTGCCGCACTGTTGGAGGGGCAGTACTGAGGGAGTACTGCACTGTTGGAGTGGCAGTACTGAGGGAGCGCCACACTGTTGGAGGGGCAGTACTGAGGGAGTACTGCACTGTCGGAGGGGCAGTACTGAGGGAGTGCCGCACTGTTGGAGGGGCAGTACTGAGGGAGTAATGCACTGTCGGAGGTGCCGTCTTTCCGATGAGACATTAAACTGATGCCCTGTCTGCTCTCTCAGGTGGACGTAAACGATCCCATGGCACTATTTTGAAGAAGAGCAGTGGAGTTATCCTTGGTGTCCTGGCCAATGTTTATCCCTCATCCAGTGTCACTAAAAAGAGATGATCTGGTCATTATCACATTGCTGTTTGTGGGAGCTTGCTGTGTGCAAATTGGCTGCCGCGTTTCCTACATTACAACAGTGACAACACTTCAGAAGTATCTCATTGGCTGTTAAGCGCTTTGTGATGTCCTGAGGTTGTGAAAGGCGCTATAGAAATGCAAGTCTTTTTTTTTCCTGTTGGGCTGCTTCCTCCTGCGCTGGGATGGTTGAGAGTTGTCCTGACAGCGGGCTTCAAGATTGTGAAGGAGTTATGATCAGGTAAATAACGATAGTTTGTTCCCACTGGCCCATGAGACGGTAACGTGAGGCACTAATTTAAATAATCACAAAAAGAATTAAAGGGGATTATTCCGTTCAATAAATTGCGGTTCTGTCTGGCTGTATGTTTTTCTTGTGATGGGCCATATCGAGGCGATTCCAAGATTTGGCCATCCCAGTGGGAGTGTCTCCAAGTCAGGTGACCACCTCAGGTTGCTACTTTTAATACAAGAACATTAGATATAGGAGCAGGAGTCGGCCATTCAATAAGATCATGGCTGATCTTCTACCTTAACTCCACCTCCCCGCCCGATCCCCATATCCCTTCTTCCCCTCACCTCCCCTTTCAGCATTCCCTAGGGACCGCTCCCTCTGCGACACCCTAGTTCACTCCTCTACCACCCCCAGCACCCCTTCCCCTTCGCCCGGCACCTTCCCGTGCAAGCGCAGGAGATGCAACACATGCCCTTATACATCCCCCCTTCCCACTCTCCAGGGCCCCAAACACCCCTTCCAGGTGAAACAGCGATTTACTTGTACTTCCTGCAATCTAGTATACTGTAGTCGCTGCTCACGATGTGGTCTCCTCTACATTGGGGAGACCAAACGCAGATTGGGTGACCGCTTTGTGGAACACCTCCGTTCAGTCCGTAAGGGGGACCCCGAGCTTCCGGTCGCCTGTCACTTTAATTCTCCGCTCCACTCCCACTCAGACCTCACCGTCCTCGGCCTCTTGCATTGTTCCACGGAAGCTCAGCTTAAGCTCGAGGAACAGCACTTCATCTTTCGATTAGGCACTTTACAGCCCTCTGGATTCAACATAGAGTTCAATAATTTCAGATCATAACCTCGGCCCCCATCATATATATATATATATTTTTAATCCACACTTTTTGTTTGGCCTTTTTTTCTTCCCTCCCACATGGCAGCTGTCCTTCATTCTGCCAGCGCAATTCACACTTCATCTAGAGCCATCCTTTGTTCCTCAACCTGTCACATTACCATCTCCTCTTGCCTTGAATATCTCTTAATGCCTCTTTACTTCTCCTGCCTTCCATCCTATCACTGACCTTCCCTTTTGTTCTTTCATCCCCTCCCCCATTTCCCAGCCCCTAATCTTGTTTTAAAATCTGCTCCATTTCCTGCTTTTTTCCAGTTCTGACGAAAGGTCTTCGACCTGAAACGTTTAACTCTGTTTCTCTCTCCACGGGTGCTGCCTGACCTGCTGAGTTTTTCCAGCGTTTTCTGTTGTTATTCCCCATATCCCTTGATAGCGAAATATCTATCGATCTCAGCCTTGAATATACTCAATGACTGAGCATCCACAGCCCTCTGGGGTAGAGAATTTCAAAGATTCACCACCCTCTGAGTGAAGAAATTCCTCCTCATCTCAGTCCTAAATGGCCGACCCGTAAATCTGAGACCGTGACCCCTGGTTCTAGACTCCCCAGCCAGGGGAAACAATCTCCCAGCATCTACCCCGTCAAGTCTTGTAAAATTTTATATGTTTCGTTGAGATCACCTCTCATTCTTCTGAACTCTAGAGAATATAGGCCTAGTCTCCTCAATCTCTCAATGTTTCCTCAGTGACTCCTCTCATAAGGGGTAACCAGGGGCGATGATTGCATCACGTGTGCCCACTGCAAAGGGGTTCTGTTTGGGGGCTGGATCTGCATGGGTTACCCCAGCTGTGTAACTGAACGGGTTGCACGGTCCCTATCTCCGGCCTGGGGTGGGGAGGTAGGGGGTTTGCGGTGACTCCCTGGAACCAATGATCCCAACGGCGAATCCATGCGCCCCCCCCACAACTTGGTTTCCCGCGACACACCAATAATCTGGTTCAGCTGTGATGCTGCCCATTCGGGCACCAGGAATAGCACCTGGTGTCCGGGAACTGCAGCCCAGCCAGCTCGGGTACTGCACTGATTGAGACAAGCCAGTTTCATCGCTGCGATAATGTGATGGTGTCTCAGTCCTACTCTGGTCCTCACCTCATACAACACCGACTGGCATTTATAATTTTTTTTATCATGTGGGCATCACTGGCAAGGCCAGCATTTATTGCCCATCCCTAGTTGCCCTTGAGAAGGTGGTGGTGAGCCACCTTCTTGAATCACTGCAGTCCGTGTGGTGCACAAGTCCCCAGATGTTGGTGAGGAGGACTTTGCAGGGTTGACTGGGCTGGGTGTGCTGTTGCCGTGTCCGTAGCCGGTGCCGAGGTCGATGCCGGGTGGTCCATCCGGTTTCATTCTTATTTGTTTGTTTCGTAGCGGTTAGTTACAACTGAGTGTCTCGCTGGGCCATTTCAGAGGGCAGTTAAGAGTCAACCACATTGCTGTGGGTCTGGAGTGACATATAGGCCAGACCGGGTAAGGACGGCAGATTTCCTTCCCTAAAGGACATTAGTGAACCAGATGGGTTTTTACGACAATCCAATAGTTTAATGGTTACCATTACTGATACTAGTAATTATTCCAGATTTATTTAATTAACTGAATTTAAATTCCCCAGCGGCCGTGGTGGGATTTCAACTCATGTCTCTGGGATCATTAGTCCAGGCCTCTGGATTACTAGTCCAGTGATATTACCACGACAACACCGTTCCCGTTACATTTGGGCCTCCACACACTTGGTTCTGGGCTTCGCAATCCCTGGGGGCATTAAACCAACAGGCTGAACACTTCAAGACCCTGGGGTGGGGGAGTGTGCTGGCGTAGAATGAATCAAATGTGGTTGTGTGAGCAAAGCTTCGTCTTTGGGCCGATGAAGTTGATATAAGCAAAGGTTAACAGTTCAAGTCAGTCTGGGTGGAGGTGGGGGGTCTGGGTGGGGCTGGGGGGAGGTGGGGGGGGCTGGGGGGAGGTGGGGGGGGCTGGGTGGAGTGGGGGGGGAGCTGGGTGGAGTGGGGGGAAGGGCTGGGTGGAGTGGGGGGGGGCTGGGTGGAGTGGGGGGGGGCTGGGTGGAGTGGGGGGAAGGGGTGGGTGGAGTGGGGGGGGCTGGGTGGAGTGGGGGGGCTGGGTGGAGGGGGTGGGGGGGCTGGGTGGAGGTGGGGGAGGGGGGTTAGATTGAGTTTGACTCGAGTACATTGTGTTTCTGAAGAAAAAGAAAGACTTTTATATAAAATATTTTATCGTGTCTCTTGGAAACATCATATACAACGGTCTCTTTGAAATGCAGTGACTGTTGGCAAATGCACCAGCCATTTTTATGTACAGCAAGATCCCGCAAACAGCAATGAGATGAATTGATCTGCGTTTGGTGGTTTCGGTTGAGGGATAAATGTTGGCCAGGACACCGGGGAGAACTCCCCTGCTCTTCCTCGAAATAGTGGCCTACTCCTGCTCCTATCTTCTATGCGCTCAAGTCCTGGAGTGGGGCTTTGAACCCATGACCTTCTAACCCAGAGGCGAGAGAGAGAGTGCTGGCAGTGGAGCCAAGGCTGGCTGCGTAAGGTGATGATTGGACAGTGGGATCTCCACCAGTTGGCCGCAGTGTTGATCTCGCCGTGATCACGTGATTTCCCTCCTGGCTTGCAAACAGCCCATGTGATCCAAACCACACTACCAAACAACATGTCAGAAAATGCCAGCGTGGAGTAAAACCAAAGGTTCTGCCCTGTAATTACAGCAGCCACAGACTCGCTCTGATGTACAGGGGCCTCCAAGGCACGACGCTCCCCACCTCCCTAACTCTTCCCACCTCCCTAACTCTTCCCTTCCTACGACAATCTGGAGCCTTTTAAAAAATCCCCAAAAACTTGACACCTTCCAACCACTGTTTCTAGATTTATCTCACCCACTCTCTGACACTTTTCATCCTCAGTTGATGTTTTTCCTGAAATAAACTAAAGATACAAACTGTTCTCCTTTCTGCAGATTGTGCGGCCACGCAGCCTGATGGTGCTGGGTGGAAGCCCAGATCTGTGCATAGCAGTTATGCCAACTCACTTCCTGTTAAATTAATACTCCCAGTTACATCTGGTCAAGCCTTTGGAAACATCAACACTCAGTAGATATGAGGTGTGTGTGTGTGTGGATTCTCCTAAAGCATTCTGGTTTGCATGCAACATACAACTCAGACAGAAATCACCATCAACAACTTACGATGTAACGTAGAGAAAGCATCCCCAAGGAGAGTGGACACTGAGCCAGAGGAGGAGATGTTAGGAGATGGCCACCACACAGCTTGGTCAAAGAGGTAGGCGTCAAGGAGCGTCTGAAAGGAGAGAGAGGAGGGAGGGAATTCTAGAACATGGGGCATGGACGGTTGAAGGTACATGCTTTCATAGAAACATAGAAACATAGAAAAATAGGAGCAGGAGTCGGCCATTCGGCCCTTCGAGCCTGCTCCGCCATTCAATATGATCATGGCTGATCCTCTATCTCAATACCATATTCCCGCTCTCTCCCCATACCCCTTGATGCTTTTTGTGTCTAGAAATCTATCTATCTCCTTCTTAAATATATTCAGTGACTGAGCCTCCACAGCCTTCTGTGGTAGAGAATTCCACAGGTTCACCACCCTGAGTGAAGAAATTTCTCCTCATCTCAGTCCTAAATGTCCTACCCTGTATCCTGAGACTGTGACCCCTCGTTCTAGACCCCCCAGCCAAGGGAAACATCCTCCCTGCATCCAGTCTGTCTAGCCCTGTCAGAATTTTATACGTTTCAATGAGATCCCCTCTCATTCTTCTAAACTCGAGTGAATACAGGCCTAGTCGACCCAATCTCTCCTCATATGACAGTCCCGCCATCCCAGGAATCAGCCTGGTGAGCCTTCGCCGCACTCCCTCTATGGCAGGTATATCCTTTCTTAGGTAAGGAGACCAAAACTGCACACAGTACTCCAGGTGTGGTCTCACCAAGGCCCTGTATAACTGTAGTAAGACATCCTTGCTCCTGTACTCAAATCCTCTTGCAATGAAGGCCAACATACCATTTGCCTTCCGAACTGTTTGCTGGTGTCAGGTGTCACCAGGCAGTGATCAGAAAAAGAAAGAACTTGCATTTCTGTAGCGCCTTTCATGACCTCAGGATGTCCCAAAGCGCTTCACAGCCAATAAAGTACTTTTTAAAGTGTAGTCACTGTCGTAGGAAACACGGCAACCAATTTGCGCACAGCAAGGTCCCACAAAGAGATAATGACCAGATGTTTTAGTGATGTTGGTTGAGGGATAAATATTGGCCCAGCACTCCGGGAAGAACTCACCTGCTCGTCTTCCAATACTGCCCCATGGGATCGTTTCCATTCACCTGAGAGGGTAGACGAGACCTTGGTTTAGACGTCTCATCCAAACGAGGCAGCTCCGACAGTGCAGTACTGGGAGTGTCAGCCTGAATTTTGTGCTTTAGTCTCTGGAGTGGGGCTCGAACTCCAAGGCCAGAGTGCTACCCACGGCTAGCACCTTGCTCCTGACCCAGAAGCCCATGAAACGGGAGCTCATAACGGGCGAAGAATCCTGGAGGCTGAAAATCGGGCGCGCTGCAAAATTAACCCTCCACTGTACAGTTGCGCAAACCCCTCCCTTCTCACCAGGTGTGGGCAATGCAGCATGGAATGGTCACTACCTGTCCACAAGGCGGCAGCAAGGTGCTGTAGTTCACAGTCTTCACCTGTTTATTAACAGGCCCACATAAACACTTTGATTATGGACAAAATAATCACCAATTGGAATTAAAAATCAATAGACATGAGGCGGTTCTTCTTTTCCCAGAGAGGGTAGTGAGCCTGTGGAGTGTGTTTCCGGTGGGTGTGGTGGGTGCTGACTCTCTCCCTTCGAGAGGGAGCTGGAGCATTCCTGACAGCGGCCGAGATCACACCGTGTAGAAGGTCAGTGTCTTTATAGAGAACACTGGGTCTGTGTGATCGCCTGGGCTGGTTTCGATTGCCTGGGGGTGTCGGAATGGAATTTTACAGAGTATTTTCCCCCATTATTGGCCCTGGGTTTATTCCTGGTTTTTTTGGTCTCTCCCCGGAGATTAGATGGCGGAGGGCAGGAAGCGGTGGGGGAAGGGGGTAGGGTTGGGTGGCTGGCGCACGGGGGTGGGGGCTGGAGAGAGGGCAGAAGTGTCTAGTCTCGATGCTCGAGCCATCACGGTGCATGGGGCAGGCTCAATGGACCAGCTGGATATTCCTGCTGGTTATTTCTTTATTATTGTGGCACCTCATCACACAGGGAATCAGCTGAGATGAGGGGAGAAGATGAGTTAAATCAAGAAGTTGTGGTTAGTTGACGCTAAGTTTTGGGTTTTAAAAGGATGTCGGTTGTGTGAGGAAGGCAGGAGTAGGAAAAAGTGGCAAGTGCCATGGTTTTGAGGTGGTGAGGGGGCAATAAATTCGGACGAGAGACTTTGCAATGAGTCTTGATTTAATGCAGGTAGAACAAAGAGCCTGTGGAGTGAGGGACAAATGAGGAAAGTTCAGGGGAGCAATGACTATAGTGACATCAGTAAAAGAGAGAGGGGAGAAAGGCTGTCAACCATGGCTCAGTGAGTAGCACTCTCACCTCTGAGTCAGAAGGTTCTCGGTTCATGTCCCACTCCAGAGACTTGATTGTAGGTGGTTACGAGGAGGGGAAGGAGTGTCAGCATAGTCCTGGGAAGAAATGGGTTAGAGTGGATTTAGGATGCATTGCCAATTAAACATCTGAACATAAATGTTAAAGGATATGGAGCTTACTTCAACAGCAACTCCCAACCCCACAATTTCAACCACCCAGAGGAACAAGGACAGCAGGCGCATGGGAACACCAACACCTCCAAGTCTTACGTATCCCTCAGTCCCACTGACCAGCCACATCTCCCCACCTTCTCCCTAGATCCCTCAACCTCACCTTCTCACCAAGGATCTATCCTTGGCCCCCTCCTATTTCTCACCTACATGCTGCTCCTTGGCGACATCATCCGAAAACACAGTATTAGGTTCCTTCTTCTTCTTAGGCAGTCCCTCAGAACCGAGGATGACTTGCTTCCACACTAAAAATTAGTTTTTAGGTGACTGATGAGTCCAATGTGGGACCTACAGTCTCAGTCACAGGTGGGGCAGACGCTGGTTGAAGGGGCGGGTGGGTGGGGTGCTTGGGTTGACGTGCGCTGCTTGCGTTTTGCTTCCGTTTGCTCCCGGCGAAGAGACCCGAGGTGTTCGGCGCCTTCCCGGAAGCTTCTCCTCCACTTGGTGCGGTCTTGGGCCAGGGATTCCCAGGTGTCGGTGGGGATGTTGCACTTTTTCAAGGAGGCTTTGAGGGTGTCCTTGAAGCGTTTCCTCTGCCCACCTGGGGCTCTCTTGCCGTGTCGGAGCTCCGAGTAGAGCGCTTGTTTTGGGAGTCTCGTATCGGGCATGCGGACGATGTGACCCGTCCATCGGAGCTGATCAAGCGTGGTCAAAGCTTCGATGCTGGGGATGTTGGCCTGAGCGAGAACACTGACGTTGGTGCACCTAACCTGCCAATAGATTTGCAGGATCTTGCGGAGGCAGCGTTGGTGGTACCTCTCCAGTGCTTTGATGTGCCTGCGGTACATGGTCCATGTCTCTGAAGCATACAGCAGGGCGGGTATCACTACTGCTCTGTAGACTATGAGCTTGGTGCTGGGTTTGAGGTCCTGGTCTTCAAACAGTCTCTTCCTCAGGTGACCGAAGGCTGCACTGGCACACTGAAGGCGGTGTTGGACTTCATCATCGATGTCTGCCCTTGTTGACAGTAGGCTCCCGAGGTATGGAAAGTGGTCCACTTTGTCCAAGGCCTCGTCATGGATTTTGATAATCGGGGAGCAGTAGTGTGTGGTGGGGGCAGGTTGGTAGAGGACCTTTGTCTTATGGATGTTTAGTATAAGGCCCATGCTCTCGTACGCTTCGGTGAAGGTATTGACGATCGTTTGGAGTTCGACCTCAGAGTGTGCACAGATGCAAACGTCGTCTGCATACTGTAATTCGATGACAGAGGATGGGATGACCTTGGATCTGGACTGGAGGTGACAGAGGTTGAACAGTTTCCCGTTTGTTCTGTAGATTAGCTCCACTCCAGCGGGGAGCTTACTGAGGGTGAGATGGAGCATTGCAGCCAGGAAGATCGAGAAGAGCGTTGATGCGATGACACAGCCTGGCTTGACCCCGGTCCATACGTGAATCTGTGGTGGATCCATTGGTCAGGATCACAGCTTGCATGTCGTCGTGAAGCAGGCAGAGGATGGTGACAAACTTTTGAGGGCAGCCGAATTTGAGGAGGACACTCCATAATCCCTCACAGTTGACGGTGTCGAAGGCCTTTGTGAGGTCAAAGAAGGCCATGTACAGCGGTTGGTGCTGTTCCCTGCATTTCTTTTGTAGTTGACATGCGGTGAAGATCATGTCCATTGTGCCCCTTAGTGGGCGGAATCCGCATTGTAACTCTGGGAGGAGCTCTTCAGTCACTGGGAGAAGGTGATTGAGGAGGATTCTTGTGATGACTTTCCCTGTGCCAGACAGCAGGGAGAGTCCTCTGTAATTACCACAATCGGACTTGTCACCTTTCTTGAAGATGGTCATGATTACGGCATCTCTGAGATACCCTGGCATGCTCTCCTCCTTCCAGATAAGAGAAATGAGTTCATGTATTCACGCCAATGGTGCTTCTCCGCCATGTTTTAGCGCCTCGGCGGGGATTCCATCTGCTCCTGAGGCCTTGTTGTTCTTCAGTTGTCGAATGGCCTTTTCAACCTCATGCCGGGCTGGGGTTGTGCTGAGATGGTGGTGGGCAGCATGCTGCGGATGGAGCTGAGGACACTCGCGTCGAAGACAGAGTCTCGGTTAAGGAGATCTTCAAGGTGCTCCTTCCAGCGGGCACTGACTGCTTTCTTGTCCGTTCTTGGCCCGCAGTGGGGTAGGACCTTGGGTGCTTGGGCCCGTAGGTGGTCTTGACTGCGCTAAAGAATCCACGCACGTCGTGGTTGTCGGCTAGCTGCTGGATCTCCTGCGCTTTCTCCACCCACCATCTGTTCTTTAGGTCGCGAGTTTTTTGTTGGACCTCGGCCTTCAGGCATCTGTAGAGCTGCTTTCTTGCTCTCGAGTTCTGTTGCTGTTTCCAGATCAGGAATGCCTTGCGCTTGTGGCTTATTAGCTCCTGGATAACCTGGTCATTCTCGTCGAACCAGCCTTGGTGTTTCCTGGTCGAGTGACCGAGCGTCTCTTCACAGGTGCTGATTATGGAGGCCTTGAGTGCAGACCAGGCGCTGTGGACACTCTGGGCTGGATTTTATGAATGGAGACGTGTTGGAGGCGGGACTGCTGCTTGCCGGGTTTCAGTCCTGCCTCCATCAGCTTCTGGCCAACCAGCGGGATTTTTCACTGATTGACCTTGTTAAGCCCGCCCGGTGGGCTCAGCAGGCCAATTAGGGGGAAGTCGGTGACAGAGCACATCAACGTATGACGTGTCATCTGTCAAGAATTTTTGAAAGAAGAAATGTCATCGTTTGACAGCTCTGTGAAGCTGTCAGACACTGACATTCTGTGTAGTTTGATGAGTACTTGTGTTCAGGACTCATCAAACCTTTCTACATTGAAGAAATCAGCTGGCTGCTGTATCGGAGGATCCAACAGCCAGTCTGTGATCTCTACAATGGAGATGTCGGGGACTCCGGCTCCACAGCGGCTGAAGGCTGTAGGTAGAAACAAAGGTAAGTTAACATTTTCTAACACTTTACCCTCACCTCACATACTTACTGACATGAATCTTGTCATTCATGTATAAAGTAATACTGGGCGGCCTGCTGGTGGCGCTGTCCAGGGAGAGTATAAATACTCGGGCATGGCCCAGCTTGCTTAGGACATTCCTCAACAGGAACTAATGAAGGACACAACTAGATCTCCATGTTGAAAAACAGTTGATTAAAGCTTTGTTTAATGCTTAGATCAAGTGCCGAATAGTTTTCTTACGTCACTTACCACTCCACACTTGCACCCATTACTCACCTCTACATCGCACTTTCAGACCCCTCCGACCCTCGCAGACCTCCTACACCCCGGCAGGGTTCCCCCAGGTCGGGAAGCCCGCACTTCAGGATGAAAAATGGGGATAATCCTATTTTCTGCCTGTTAACTACCCGTTAACAGGCAGTTAATAGGCTTTAATCCCTTCCCGCCTCCAAGGGGACGGGACTCGGGGCGGGACGGCTTCCCACCTCCTGGCAAAATGGCACGGAGGCGGGTTGGGGGTGGGTTTGCCACCCGCCCCCAAATTCTGCCACTTTCCCGGCAGTCCCGCCTCCATACCTGCCTCCTTGGGGCTGGTAAAATCCAGCCTTCTGTGTCTCTGAATCACTGGGAGTCGTCAGGTTGGTTGTGAGGCGCAGGCTGAATAGAGCTTTCTTAGCAGGGTCTTTGAGTGCTCCAGCGTTGATTTTCCTGCGGCATTGCTTCTGTTAGAGTCATAGTCATAGAGTTATACAGCACAGAAAGAGGCCCTTTGGCCCATCGTGTCCACGCCGGCCATCAAGCCCTGTCTATTCTAATCCCATTTTCCAGCACTTGGTCCGTAGCCTTGTATGCTATGGCGTTTCAAGTGCTCATCTAAATGCTTCTTGAATGTTGTGAGGGTTCCTGCCTCTACCACCCTTTCAGGCAGTGAGTTCCAGATTCCAACCACCCTCTGGGTGAAAAAGTTTTTCCTCAAATCCCCTCTAAACCTCCTGCCCCTTACCTTGAAACTATGCCCCCTGGTTATTGACCCCTCTACTAAGGGGAAAAGTTCCTTTCTATCTACCCTATCTATGCCCCTCATAATTTTGTACACCTCAATCAGGTCCCCCCTCAGCCTTCTCTGCTCTAAGGAAAACAACCCCAGCCTGTCCATTCTCTCTTCATAGCTGAAGTGCTCCAGCCCAGGTAACATCCTGGTGAATCTCCTCTGCACCCTCTCCAATGCAATCACATCCTTCCTATAGTGTGGTGACCAGAACTGCACACAGTATTCCAGCTGTGGCCTAACTAGCATTTTGTACAGTTCCATCATAACCTCCCTGCTCTTATATTCTATGCCTCGGCTAATGAAGGCAAGTATCCCATATGCCTTTTTAACCACCTTATCTACCTGTCCTGCTGCCTTCAGGGATCTATATACATGCACACCAAGGTCCCTCTGATCCTCTGTCCTTCCTAGGGTCCTACCATTCATTGTGTATTTCCTTGCCTTGTTAGTCCTTCCAAAATGCATCACCTCACACTTTTCAGGGTTAAATTCCATTTGCCACTGTTCTGCCCATCTAACCAACCCGTCTATATCGTCCTGTAGCCTGAGGCTTCCCTCCTCGCTATTTACCACTCCACCAATTTTCGTGTCATCTGCGAACTTACTGATCATACCTCCTACATTCATATCTAAATCATTAATGTACACTACAAACAGCAAAGGACCCAGCACCAATCCCTGCGGTACACCACTGGACACAGGCTTCCAGTCACAAAAACAACCTTCAGCCATCACCCTCTGCCTCCTGCCACTAAGCCAATTTTGGATCCAATGTGCAAAATTGCCCTGGATCCCATGGGCTCTTACCTTCTTGACCAGTCTCCCATGCGGGACTTTGTCAAAAGCCTTACTGAAGTCCATGTAGACCACATCAACTGCACTACCCTCATCCACACACCTGTTGCCGCCGCTGTTTTGGGGCTACATTGATGGAGATGACAGAGCGGATTAGGTGGTGGTCTGTCCAGCAATCGTCAGCTCCTGTCATGGTGCGGGTGATGCGGACGTCCTTGCGATCCCTTGCTCGGACGATGACGTAGTCCAGCAGATGCCAGTGCTTGGAGCGAGGGTGTTGCCATGAAGCCTTGTACTTGTCTCTCTGACGGAACAAGGTGTTGGTTATGACAAGGCCATGTTCTAAGCATTTCGTCAGGAGGAGGGTACCGTTGGAGTTGGCTTTCCCTACCTCCTCTCTGCCGATCACACCTCCCCAGAGGTCTGTGTCCTTTCCAACTCTGGCGTTAAAGTCGCCAAGGAGGATCAGCTTGTCACCCATTGGGACTCGGGACAGGGATTGTTCGAGGCTGGAGTAGAATTCCTCTTTGGTCTTGTCTGTGGCTTCCAGTGTTGGGGCATTCGCACTGATGACTGTAGCGCACTGGTTCTGGGCTAGGGCGAGCCGTAGAGTCATGAGGTGTTCGTTTATTCCACAAGGGGAGTCTCTGAGACGTTCAACTAGCTCATTTTTTATGGCGAAGCCTACCCTGTGGAGGTGGAGTTCTTCAGGTTTGCCTTTCCAGAAGAAGGTGTAACCACCACCTTGCTCCTTGAGCTGGCCTTCCCCTGCCTGCCGGGTCTTGCTTAGGGCGGTGATGTCTATGTCAAAACGTCTGAGCTCCCGGGCAACGATAGCAGTACGGCATTCCGGTCTGTCGCTGTTGGGGTTGTCCATGAGGGTCCTGATGTTCCAGGTCCCGAACTTCATTTTAAAGGGTGGAAGATGCCTGTGCGTGAATTCTTTTAACGTGGGGTGGCCGTTGCACACCAGCTGCTACACGGGCTTGACAGAGCAAGGTCTTGGTCCAATGGCAAGGGGATCCAAGACGATTGGAGACCAGGCTCTGCTACAACGGCCTAGCACACACACACACAAACATAATGCTACTGTCCTCCTCCCTCCTTCCCGCAGGTCCTCTCTGCCTGGGTTTCATAGGCTGCAGTGTGGTCCTCCCGACCTTGCTGTTGGTCCACGCTGCACCACTCCTGGGCCCCGACCTCGCTGCTGGGCTCGTCCTTGCTCCTGGGTCCCGACCTCGGTCCTGGGCCTTAACCTCGCTCCTGGGCCCCGTCCTCGCCCATGGGTCCCGTCCTCGCCCCTGGGCCTCGACCTCGCTCCTGGGTCCCGTCCTCGCCCCTGGGCCTCGACCTCGCTCCTGGGTCCCGTCCTCGCTCCTGGGCCTCGACCTCGCTCCTGGGTCCCGTCCTCGCTCCTGGGCCTCGACCTCGCTCCTGGGCCTCGACCTCGCTCCTGGGCCCCGTCCTCGCTCCTGGGCCCCGTCCTCGCTCCTGGGCCCCGTCCTCGCTCCTGGGCCTCGACCTCGCTCCTGGGCCTCGACCTCGCTCCTGGGCCCCGTCCTCGCTCCTGGGCCCCGTCCTCGCTCCTGGGCCTCGACCTCGCTCCTGGGCCTCGACCTCGCTCCTGGGTCCCGTCCTCGCTCCTGGGCCTCGACCTCGCTCCTGGGCCCCGTCCTCGCTCCTGGGCCTCGACCTCGCTCCTGGGCCTCGACCTCGCTCCTGGGCCCCGTCCTCGCCCCTGGGCCTCGACCTCGCTCCTGGGTTCCGACCTCGCTCCTGGGCCTCGACCTCGCTCCTGGGCCTCGTCCTTGCTCCTGGGCCTTGACTTCGCTCCTGGGCCTCGTCTTCGCTCCTGGATCCCGACCTCGCTCCTGGGCCTCGTCCTTGCTCCTGGGCCCCGACCTCGCTCCTGGGCCTCGTCTTCGCTCCTGGGCCTTGACCTCGCTCCTGGGCCTCGACCTCGCTCTTGGATTCTGACCTCTCTCCTGGGCCTCGACCTCGCTCCTGGATCCCGACCTCGCTCCTGGGCCTCGTCCTTGCTCCTGGGCCCCGACCTCGCTCCTGGGCCTTGTCTTCGCTCCTGGGCCTTGACCTCGCTCCTGGGCCTCGACCTCGCTCTTGGATTCTGACCTCTCTCCTGGGCCTCGACCTCGCTCCTGGGCCCCGACCTCGCTCCTGGGTCCCGACCTCACTCCTGGGCCTCGACCTCGCTCCTGGATCCCGACCTCTCTCCTGGGCCTCGTCCTTGCTCCTGGGCCCCGACCTCGCTCCTGGGTCCCGACCTCACTCCTGGGCCTCGACCTTGCTCATGGATCCTGACCTCGCTCCTGGATCCCGACCTCGCTCCTGGGCCTCGTCCTTGCTCCTGGGCCCCGACCTCGCTCCTGGGCCTCGACCTCGCTCCTGGGCCTCGACCTCGCTCCTGGGTCCCGACCTCGCTCCTGGGCCTCGACCTTGCTCATGGATCCTGACCTCGCCCCTGGGCCTCGACCTCGCTCCTGGGTCCCGACCTCGCTCCTGGGCCTCGTCCTTGCTCCTGGGCCTCGACCTCGCTCCTGGGTCCCGACCTCGCTCCTGGGCCTCGTCCTTGCTCCTGGGTCCCGACCTCGCTCCTGGGCCTCGTCCTTGCTCCTGGGCCCCGACCTCGCTCCTGGGCCCCGACCTCGCCCCTGGGCCTTGACCTCGCTCCTGGGCCTCGACCTAGCTCATGGATCCCGACCTCGCCCCTGGGCCTCGACCTCGCTCATGGATCCCGACCTCGCCCCTGGGCCTTGACCTCGCCCCTGGGCCTCGACCTCGTCCCTGGGCCTCGACCTCGCTCCTGGGCCTTGACCTCGCCCCTGGGCCTCGACCTCGCTCCTGGGCCTTGACCTCGCCCCTGGGCCTCGACCTCGCCCCTGGGCCTCGACCTCGCTCCTGGGTCCCGACCTCGCTCCTGGGCCTCGACCTCGCTCATGGATCCCGACCTCGCTCCTGGGCCTCGTTCTTGCTCCTGGGCCTCGACCTCACCCCTGGGCCTCGACCTCGCTCCTGGGCCTTGACCTCGCCCCTGGGCCTCGACCTCGTCCCTGGGCCTCGACCTCGCTCCTGGGCCTCGACCTCGCTCCTGGGCCTCGACCTCGCTCCTGGGCCTCGACCTCACCCCTGGGCCTCGATCTCGCTCCTGGGCCTCGACCTCGCTCATGGATCCCGATCTCGCTCCTGGGCCTCGACCTCACTCCTGGGCCTCGACCTCGCTCCTGGGTCCCGACCTCGCTCCTGGGCCTCGAACTCGCTCCTGGGTCCCGACCTCGCTCCTGGGTCTCGACCTCGCTCATGGATCCCGATCTCGCTCCTGGGTCTCGACCTCGCTCCTGGGCCTCGTTCTTGCTCCTGGGCCTCGACCTCACCCCTGGGCCTCGACCTCGCTCCTGGGCCCCGTCCTCGCTCCTGGGTCCCATCCTTGCTCCTGGGCCTCGACCTCACTCCTGGGCCTCGACCTCGCTCCTGGGTCCCGTCCTCGCTCCTCGGCCTCGACCTCACTCCTGGGCCTCGACCTCACTCCTCGGCCTCGACCTCACTCCTGGGCCCCGTCCTCGCTCCTCGGCCTCGACCTCGCTCCTGGGTCCCGTCCTCGCTCCTCGGCCTCGACCTCACTCCTGGGCCTCGACCTCACTCCTGGGCCTCGACCTCACTCCTGGGCCCCGTCCTCGCTCCTCGGCCTCGACCTCGCTCCTGGGTCCCGTCCTCGCTCCTCGGCCTCGACCTCACTCCTGGGCCTCGACCTCACTCCTGGGTCCCATCCTTGCTCCTGGGCCTCTTCCTCACTCCTGGGCCTCGACCTCACTCCTGGGCCTCGACCTCACTCCTGGGCCCCGTCCTCGCTCCTCGGCCTCGACCTCGCTCCTGGGTCCCGTCCTCGCTCCTGGGCCTCGACCTCACTCCTGGGTCCCGTCCTCGCCCCACATATATTAGGTTCCACATATACGCTGACGACACCCAACTCTCACTCACCACCCATCCACTGTCTCTAAATTGTTAGACTGCTGGTCCGACATCCAGTACTGGGTGAGCAGAAATCTCCTCCAACTAAATATTGGGAAGACCGAAGCCATTGGCTCCCGGTCCAGCAATGCCTCATTTTAAAACTCTCGTCCTTGGTTTCAAATCCCACCATGGCCTCGCCCCTCCCTATCTCTGGAACCTCCTCCAGCCCTACAACCCCCTGAGATCTCTGCGCTCCTCCAATTCTAGCCTCTTGCGCATCCCCCACTTTCAACCGCTCAACCATTTCAGCTGCCTGGGCCCTAAGCTCTGGAATTCCCTCCCTAAACCTCTCCGCCGCTCTACCTCTCTCTCCTCCTTTAAGACGCTCCTTAAAACCGACCTACCTGTCCTAATATCTCCTCCGGTGTCAAAGTTTGTTTGATAATCGCTCCTGTGAAGGTTCATGGGCGCTATATAAATGCAAGTTGTTGGTATTATCCCTCACTCGCACCGTCTCACCATGTCCCTCGACCCTTTCTCTCTGCAGAAGCACATCGAGTCGTCCCTTGACCTGAGTTATACTGTTCCCTTCAGTATACCTCACTCCTCAAATCAAGTCCCCATTGGCTGAAGGAGTTTCTCTTGACTTTGCTTTTTACTCCCAACTCGCTACTTGAAGCAGCGAATGCTGGAAATGCTCGGCAGTTTTCTCCGAGCTGAAGGTTTCACCCCCCAAAAAAAGGTTAAGGCGAAGATTTTCAAGCTGGGCACCCTGACTATGGACATGTTCACAGGGGGGAACTCAGGCAGGATCAGGAACTCATCAAGTTTCTGTCCGAGTGAAGTCATTTTGACCGCAGTGCATCCACAATCATTCATTCATTTACTCACTAGTGTTACTCTTGATGCTGAATATTAATGAAAATTGTTTCCTGCAATGAAAGCACATCTTATTTGTGGATAACTGACACAGTCTTTTAAAAGTTAGGACAGGGGGTCCCCGGGGGTGTGTCAGTATTTACAGGGGGTCCCCGGGAGTGTGTCAGTATTTACAGGGGGTCCCGGGGAGTGTGTCAGTGTTTACAGGGGGTCCCCGGGAGTGTGTCAGTGTTTACAGGGGGTCCCCGGGCGTGTGTCAGTATTTACAGGGGGTCCCAGGGAGTGTGTCAGTATTTACAGGGGGTCCCCGGGAGTGTGTCAGTATTTACAGGGGGTCCTTAGGAGTGTTTCAGTAATTACAGGGGGTCCCCGGGAGTGTGTCAGGGGGAGAAATTCAGTATCGCCCCATTTGGGGCGCAATTATCGGCCGGGCGCAAAGATTAGCGCCTGCCGCTAATTATCGCCTCCGACTGCAAACTTCACTTTTATCGCCCCTGGAGGTGATTGGAGTGCTAAATCAGGCGCTACACATCTGTCTTAAGACCAAGGAGTGAGGCGCTAACTCAGAGCGCGGGCGCAGCGCAAGTGCTGTCAGTTAGCGATGGAACACAGACACACTGGCGCCAGACAGTTCTTAAAGGGGAGGGTCGATCTTGCACTCCAGCCACACCCTGCTCATTGGAGCCTTGAATCTCGGCCAAGAGAGACCTGTGCCTAAATCTTCCAGCCAAGGACTATGGAGAGGGTGAGAGAACGAGCTCAGCGCTTCAGCGAGCGGGCCTTGGATGCTCTGGTTGGCGCGGTGGAGCGCAGAAGATCTCTACTCTTCCCTGAGAGTGGCAGGAGGCCTTTGCCGCACGAGTACAGAAGAGTGTGGAGGGAGGTGGCTCAGAGCGTCTCCTCCAGGAGCATGGTGCCCAGGACCCATACTCAATGTCGAAAAAAGTTCAACGACCTCACTCGGGTCGTCAGGGTGAGTGGCTTTTTTTCAATACCTCTCCATCCCTCCATCTCAACCTCACTGTATGGCCAGAGGGTCTTAAAACCCCAATGCCCAACACTCATCCAACACCTATGGCCCTCTCACGAAACACACACACACACATTCCACACTTTGCATACAGTAAGGGCTATTTACCTATGGGAGGCACATCAGGCAAGACCATGGCTGCATACAGTAAGGGCTATTCACCTATGGGAGGCACATCAGGCAAGACCATGGCTGCATACAGTAAGGGCTATTCACCTATGGGAGGCACATCAGGCAAGACCATGGCTGCATACAGTAAGGGCTATTCACCTATGGGAGGCACATCAGGCAAGACCATGGCTGCATACAGTAAGGGTTATTCACCTATGGGAGGCACATCAGGCAAGACCATGGCTGTATATTTACTCAGACGCCGTCCTTTTTCTTGCAGGCCAAGCTATCTCATAATAGGAGACAGCAGCAACGGACGGGTGGAGGGCGGCCTCAGCTGCAACCCCTCAGCGATCTTGAGGCACGCGTCCACAGGATTGTGGCAAGCCGGGTGATCGGTCCCATCGCCACTGGAGACGCTGACCCCGTTCTGGACAGCAATGGTAAGGTCATCACCTTTTTGTCCTCTCTCCTTCCACTTGTCCCTCACAACACCAGCCTTTGACACTTTCAATCCAACTTACTAAATCGCTGCACTCATTCCTCCCTTACTGCCCCACTGTCCTCACGCTAAAGCCACTCTTGTACCTCCCTGCTTTCAGATGGTGATTCACCAGCTGAGGAGACGGGCCCTCAAGCTGCCAGTGGGAGTGAAGCTGTAGGCGAGGAGGAAGATGAAGGTGGAGCATCAGCGCCACCCTCTCCCGAGGAAGCCCATGCCCACACTGGGAACACGCCTTCCCTGGAGGGGAGCAGGGGGGAAGGGTCTGATAAGGGTGAAGCTCCAGGACCCAGCGGGCTGCAGCAACGCGATGGGGGTAGGGAAGCTCGGGGGCCTTCTCCCCGGTTGGAGAGTATGCCAGCGAGTCCTACTGCACTGGACGCAGAGGAGGAGTGGCTCATCGCTGAAATGAACACCCAGGCGGTGGACATGCACACTGAGCTCATGGGTGCAGTGGAAAGGGTGCCCGAGTGCATTGAATCACTGGCAAGGAGTGTGGAGCACTTCGCTGTAGCACAGGCGGATGCCACGCAAATGTTTAGTGCTGCAATTCAGTCACTGGCTGCCGTGACCCCATCTCTGACTGCTCTCGTGCAGACTCAGATTGAGGCCACGCGAGCACTGACTGCTGCCATCCTCGCTGGTTCGGACACATTTCCCCGGGGCTCTCACCGCGCCGCAGCAGGCCAGCAATCTGTGCTCCAGCAGATTGCTCCGGATGCTGAAGTGCTGCCCCGTGGGAGTGCCAGTGTGTCAGTCGAGCAGGGAGTTGCTGTCCTCTCTCAAGATGTAAAATTAAATAAATCTGTTGGACTATAACCTGGTGTTGTGCGACTTCTCATTTCTCTCTCAAGATGACAGCATTCCTGCTGCCACCACTGTCACTTCTCCACTGCACTTGCCACCGCCTGTAGGACAGACTGCTGCCGCCCATGCAGAGTTGGTGCAGTCTGCAGCCGGGCCCTCCAGGCCCAGAGCTGGTCGAGGCTGTCCTTCAAGGGCATCTGCAGTCTCAGGTTCTGACAATCAGCAGCCTTCCACCAGCCTTGCTGCAGCCACTGGGGTCCCATAACGGAGGAGCAGTAGGGTGGGAAGGGGGGAAGTGCGCAAGGGAAGAGCACCCTCGAAGGGCAAAAAGTAGGAGGTGTGACAAAATGATGGTCATTTTTTTATTAAAGGCCGAGGTTCGTGGTCAAACTTTTGTTTAGTGTTTTGGACATTATCTCCAGGTTGTGAGAACCAGTTATGTTAATGACTGTTTTTTTAAATCTTTCTATTAGTTTGTCATGAAGAAATGACACACACAGAGTTTGTAAAATAAATAAGTTTTTGTATTCAAAATGTACATGTTTGGTCTTTGGAATCATTGTTGCCTTGGCCGGCTTAGGGGTTGCGGGTTTGTTTCATTCATGTTGTTCTCAATGGCAGAAGCCATTTCCTCAGCAGGGGCCTAGAAGCGGCTTGCTATCAGCCGTTGACGGACGGCCCTTCCAGTTTCTACATTGTAGGCCTCCCTCTCGCCTTGGTGCTGCTGATGATCATCCTCCTCCTCTTCCTCCTCCTCCTCTGGTGGTGCTCCAAGGCCTGGTGGCATTGGCTGGGTCCTGAGGATTGCCAGGTTATGCAGCATGCAGCACACAACTATGAAGAGGGAGACTCGCTCAGGAGAGTACTGCAGGACTCCTCCTGAGTGGTCTAGACAGCGGAACCGTTGCTTGAGCACGCCGATTGTGTGCTCAACGATGTTTCTGGTAGCGAGATGGCTCTCATTGTACCGCAGCTCAGCAGGGGTGTTGGGCGTACGGCGCGGTGTCATCAGCCTGGTGCACAGTGGATATCCCTTGTCCCCAAGAAGCCAACCAACTGGCTGATGCGGTGCCTGGAAAAGTTCTGCCACAGTAGTCTGGCGCAGGATGAATGCATCATTGCAGCTGTCAGGATAGTGGGCATTGACAGCGAGTATCAGCTGTCTGTGGTCACAGACCAACTGGACGTTTAAGGAGTGGAATCCCTTTCTGTTGCGGAAATCCTCGGCATTCTCATGCGGAGCACGCAAAGCCACATGCGCGTTCTTGCTGCTTGTCTGGGGTCATGGGGAAAGAGATGTACTCTCGTCTCCTTTTATAGAGGGCATTTGTGACCTGACGGATGCAGCAATGCACCGCGAACTGGGAGATATTGGTGATGTCCCTAGTAGCTGATTGAAATGAGCCAGTAGCACAGAAGTTGAGAGCCACTGTGATCTTCACTGCCACCGACAGAGACGTCCAGACCTCAGTTGAGGCTGCAGATCTGGCTGCAGCAGGTGGCAGAGCTCAGTGACCACCTCCTTGCTGAAGCACAGCCTTCACAAACACTGCTCCTCAGACATATGAATGTAGGAGAACTGTTGGCGAAATACCCTGGGAGGGTAAGGTCTCCTGTACAGAGGCCTGTTGGCCCTCCTCCATCTGGCCATGATTGCCACTCTCTCTCTGCGTCTCTGTGTCCTCCGATTCTGGTGGCGCAGGACGACGCCCCCAATCAGTGCAGCCCCCAAAGTCTCTTGGCACTCAAAGTTATGAAGGTCAAAAACCAAAGTACCTGCAAAGTTATGATCAGCAGCCAAAACTACCTCACACAGCGTTGACTCAATGCAGAAGTCTCTCTTTCTCTCTCTCCGAATCTCTCTCTCTCAGAACGAGTGGTGCAAAAATGTCTACCACAGAGAAAGACAGAAAAAGATCCCCTTTAAATAGCGCCCCCCCCAGCCCCACAGCGACTGGGGAGCGTTCCTGTCTTCCTGTCATTGGTTGCGCCAGGCGGAAAGGATGGGGGCGCCACTCAATTTCCGCTCCGGGGCACCACAAGGGCGTTGCACCCTCGTATGACGTCAAGATCTGCGTGCGCAGGAGATCGGGGCGGTATTGTTTGGCGCCGCCGCAAAATGTCTCGTTAATTTCGCGAGCGGCACAAACATCTCTGCGCCCGGGCGCCAGTTGCTTTGTGCCTAATTAGCGCCCTCTTAAGGCGCTAATGGGAGGCGCAACCAACTGAATTTTTCCCCCTCAGTGTTTACAGAGGGTCCCCGGGAGTGTGTCAGTATTTACAGGGTGCCCCGGGAGTGTGTCAGTATTTATAGGGGGTCCCTGGGAGTGTGTCAGTATTTATAGAGGGTCCCTGGGAGTGTGTCAGTATTTATAGAGGGTCCCCGGGAGTGTGTCAGTATTTATAGAGGGTCCCCGGGAGTGTGTCAGTATTTATAGGGGGTCCCTGGGAGTGTGTCAGTATTTAAGATAGAGCAAAGGAGGACAAAGGGCTTAATCAAGAGGGGCAAAATAGCTTACGAAAGCAAGCTGGCGGAAAATATAAAAACTAACTCCAAAAGCTTTTATAAGTATATCAAGAGGAAAAGACTGGTGAAAACCAAAGTTGGTCCATTGCAGTCAGATACGGGGGAATATATAACGGGAAATAAGGAAATGGCAGACCAACTAAATGCATACTTTGGGTCAGTCTTTACGAAGGAAGACACAAAAAACCTCCCTGGGATATCGGGAAAAATAGGGACATTTGCAAAGGAGGAACTGACGCAAGTCAATATCTCTAAGGATATGGTGTTAAGGAAGCTAAAGGGATTGAAGGCGGACAAATCCCCAGGGCCTGATAACATGCATCCTAGGGTGCTGAAGGAGGTGGCCCTAGAGATAGCGGATGCACTAAGTATGATTTTTCAGAATTCATTAGACTCGGGAACAGTGCCCATGGATTGGAGGGTAGCTAACGTTACCCCACTATTCAAAAAGGGGGGTAGGGAAAAAGCAGGTAATTACAGACCTGTAAGCCTTACATCAGTTGTGGGCAAAATGCTGGAGTCCATCATTAAGGATGAAATAGCGGAGCACTTAGCAAATGGGGACAGGATAGGACAGAGTCAACATGGATTTACAAAGGGTAAATCGTGCTTGACTAATCTATTGGAATTTTTTGAGGGAGTAACTGGTAAAATAGATGGGGGAGAGCCAGTAGATGTGGTGTACCTGGACTTCCAAAAGGCCTTCGATAAGGTCCCACATAAAAGATTAGCAGGGAAAATTGAAGCTCATGGGATAAAGGGGAAAGTATTGACGTGGATAGAGAACTGGCTGTCAGATAGAAAACAGAGAGTTGGAATAAACGGCTCATTTTCTGAATGGCAGGCAGTAACAAGTGGGGTACCACAGGGATCTGATAGCAAAATACTGCAGATGCTGGAAATCCGAAATAACAACAGAAAACGCTGGAAAAACTCAGCAGGCCAGGCAGCATCCGTGGAGAGAGAAAGAGAGTTGACGTTTCAGGTCGATGACCTTTCATCAGAACTGGGAAGAGCTGGAAATCAAATAGATTTAAGGCCAGGGTAAAGCTGGGAAAAGGGGGAGGGGATAAAGGAACAAAGGAGGAGATGAAGAGACATTAAGAGACATTAAGAGATATGCAAGGCTAGAGGTGGTGTTAATGTGACAGATTAAGGCTGAATGAAGTGTGAAATCTACTGGCAGAATGAAGGACAGCTGCCAGCTTCTAGGAGGAAAAAAAAGGTGGGGGGGACAAATAAAAGGGTAGATAAAATAAAATATAAATGTGATTGGAGCTGAGGTTATGATCTAAAATTGTTGAACTCGATATTGAGTCCAGAGGGCTGTAGCGTGCCTAAACGAAAGATGAGGTGCTGTTCCTCGATGAGGTGCTGTTCCATCTCTCCACGGATGCTGCCTGGCCTGCTGAGTTTTTCCAGCGTTTTCTGTTGTTATTACCACAGGGATCTGTCCTGGGTCCCCAGCTGTTCACAATTTACATTAATGACCTGGATCAGGGAGTCGGATGCAGCATTTCCAAATTTGCAGACGACACTAAACTAGGAGGGGGGGTGGGCTCAGAGGAGGAGACCAGGAAGCTCCAGAGCGATTTGGACAGACTGGGTGATTGGGCGGATAAATGGCAGATGCACTATAATGTGGACAAGTGCGAAGTTATCCACCTTGGGTGCAGGAACGGGAGGGCAAATTATTATTTAAATGGCAATAAATTGGGAGAGGGGGAAGTACAGAGAGACCTGGGTGTTCTTGTACACCAGTCACTGAAGGCGAGCATGCAGGTGCAACAGGCGATCAAGAAGGCAAACGGTATGCTGGCCTTCATAGCAAAAGGGTTGGAATACAGGAACAGGGATACCTTGCTGCAGCTGTACAGGGCACTGGTGAGACCACACCTCGAGTACTGTGTACAGTTTTGGTCGCCTCATCTGAGGAAAGATGTTCTTGCCATGGAGGGGGTGCAGCGGCGATTCACCAGGCTGATACCAGGAATGGCGGGATTGACCTATGAGGAGAGACTATGTAGTTTAGGGATGTACACACTGGAGTTTAGAAGATTGAGAGGGGACCTCATAGAAGTGTATAAAATTCTGACAGGTCTAGACAGACTAGATGCAGAAGGAATGTTTCCCTTGGCGGGTGAGAACAGAACTAGAGGACATAATTTAAGGATAAGGGCTAAACCATTTAGGACAGAAATGAGGGGGAATTTCTTCACTCAGAGGGTGGTGAACCTGTGGAACTCATTGCCACAGAGGGCAGTGTACGCCAGCTCATTAAATATATTTAAGAGGGAATTAGATATATTTCTACAGGCAAAAGGGGTTAAGGGTTACGGAGAGAAGGCGGGGACGGGATACTGAAATGGAGGATCAGCCATGATCTCATTAAATGGCGGAGCAGGCTCGAAGGGCCGGATGGCCTACTCCTGCTCCTATCTTCTATGTATCTATGTATCTATGTCCCTGGGAGTGTGTCAGTATTTATAGAGGGTCCCCGGGAGTGTGTCAGTATTTATAGAGGGTCCCCGGGAGTGTGTCAGTATTTATAGGGGGTCCCCGGGAGTGTGTCAGTATTTATAGAGGGTCCCCGGGAGTGTGTCAGTATTTATAGGGGGTCTCCAGGAGTGTGTCAGTATTTACAGGGGGTCCCCGGGAGTGTGTCAGTATTTACAGGGTGTCCCCGGGAGTGTGTCAGTATTTACAGGGGGTCCTGGGGAGTGTGTCAGTATTTACAGGGGTTCCCCGGGAGTGTGTCAGTATTTATAGAGGGTCCCCGGGAGTGTGTCAGTATTTACAGGGTGTCCCCGGGAGTGTGTCAGTATTTACAGGGGGTCCCCGGGAGTGTGTCAGTATTTACAGGGGGTCCTGGGGAGTGTGTCAGTATTTACAGGGAGTCCCCGGGATTGTGTCAGTATTTACAGGGGCTCCCCGGGAGTGTGTCAGTATTTACAGGGGGTCCCCGGGAGTGTGTCAGTATTTACAGGGTGTCCCCGGGAGTGTGTCAGTATTTACAGGGGGTCCCCGGGAGTGTGTCAGTATTTACAGGGGGTCCCCGGGAGTGTGTCAGTATTTACAGGGGCTCCCCGGGAGTGTGTCAGTATTTACAGGGGGTCCCGGGAGTGTGTTAGTATTTACAGGGGTCTCCGGGAGTGTGTCAGTATTTACAGGGGGTCCTTAGGAGTGTGTCAGTATTCATAGGGGTCCCCGGGAGTGTGTCAGTATTTACAGGGGTCCCCGGGAGTGTGTCAGTATTTACAGGGGTCCCAAGAAGTGTGTTAATATTTACAGGGTGTATCTGGGAGTGTGTTAATATTTACAGGGGCTCCCCAGGACATCGCTGCAGGAGTTCCTCAGGGCAGTGTCCTCGGCCCAACCATCTTCAGCTGCTTCATCAATAACCATCCCTCCATCATAAGGTCAGAAGTGGGGATGTTCGCTGATGACTGCACAGTGTTCAGTTCCATTCGCAATGCCTCAGATAATGAAGCAGTCCATGCCCGCATGCAACAAGACCTGGACGATGTACAGGCTTGGGCTGATAAGTGGCTGGTAACATTCGCGCCATACCCTGCCAGGCAATGACTATCTCCAACAAGAGAGAGTCTAACCACTGCCCCTTGACATTCAACAGCATTACCATCGCTGAATCCCCCTCCATCAACATCCTGGGGGTCACCATTGACCAGAAATTTAACTGGACCAGCCACATAAATACTGTGGCTACAAGAGCAGGTCAGAGGCTGGGTATTCTGTGGCAAGTGTCTCACCTCCTGACTCCCCAAAGCCTTTCCACCATCTACAAGGCACAAGTAAGGAGTGTGATGGAATACTCTCCACTTGCCTGGATGAGTGCAGCTCCAACAACACTCAAGAAGCTCAACACCATCCAGGACAAAGCAGCCCGCTTGATCGGCACCCCATCCACCACCTTAAACATCACTCCCTCCACCACCGGCGTACCGTGGCTGCAGTGTGCACCATCTACAAGATGCACTGCAGCAACTCGCCAAGGCTTCTTTGACAGCACCTCCCAAACCCTCGACCTCTACCACCTAGAAGGACAAGGGCAGCAGGCGCATGGGAACACCACCACCTCCAAGTTCCCCTCCAAGTCACACACCATCCTGACTTGGAAATATATTGCCGTTCCTTCATCGTCACTGGGTCAAAATCCTGCAACTCCCTCCCTAACAGCACTGTGAGAGTACCATCACCACTCGGACTGCAGCGGATCAAGAAGGCGGCTCACCACCACCTTCTCAAGGGCAATTAGGGATGCTGGCCTTGCCAGCGAAGCCCACATCGCATGCACGAATAAAAAAAAATATTTACACGTGTCCCCAGCAGACAGTAACCACCTATTGGGAATAACTATTGTCCAATTGTACTATGCTATTAACATAAGGCCTGTTCACCAACACTACAACCTTCAGTACTCTGAAGTACTTGAGTACTTTGTGCAGTTCTGGTTATCATATTATAAAAAGGATATTGAGGCACTGGAGAGGTTGCAAAATAGATTTACAAGGATGATAAATGTAAGGTTATACCTATCAGGAAAGGATGAACAGGCTGGGTCTCTTTTTCACTTGAAAATGGAAGGCTGAGGGGTGACCTAATAGAGGTCATTAAAATTATGAAAGGTTTTGATAGAGTAGATACAGAGAGAATGTTTCCACTTGTGGGGAAGAGCATAACTGGAGGCCATCAATATAAGACAGTCACCAAGAAATCCAATAGGGAATTCAGAAGAAACTTCTTCACCCAGAGAGTGGTGAGAATGTGGAACTCGCTACCACAGGGAGTGGTTGAAGCGAATAGTATAGATGCATTTAAGGGGAGGCTGGACAAGCATATGAGGGAGAAGGGAATAGAGGGTTATGCTGATAGATTTAGATGAGGAAAGACGGGAGGAGGCTCGAGTGGAGCATAAACGCCGGCATGGACTGGTTGGGCCGAATGACCTGTTTCTGTGCTGTATATTTTATGTCATTCTATGTCACAGTGTTTACTAGAACTGGAAGCGCTTCCTTGCAACATTCACTGCTCAGGGTCAGGCTGGGCAAGCCAGTGTTCCCATGGCTCCATCACTCTGCAGCTCTGACAACTATTTATATATTTTTTGGCTGCCCCAGCACTGGTTTGATGAGGCCCCTTCTCTCTTTCCCACGGTGTCCCGTTCCTCGATCTTGTTTTTCTAAATTGAACAACAGGTCAACTGGGAGCGAGGTCCCTTTTCTTTAACCTAGAGGCCAATCTCGCTCCCTCCTCGTACCCACTATCCACCACCCACACCCCCGGCTCCCTCCATCCCAACCTTGTCTTCTCCTAGATGTCAGCCTTGCTCTAACATTCATACAAAGATTGTTGCAAGCATCAATATTTACAGGGTGGGGGGTCTCTGGGAGTGTGTTAATATTTACAGGGTGGGGGGGGGTCTCGGGGAGTGTGTTAATATTTACAGGGGGGGGTCTCTGGGAGTGTGTTAATATTTACAGGGTGGGGGTCTCTGGGAGTGTGTTAATATTTACAGGGTGGGGGGTCTGGGAGTGTGTTAATATTTACAGGGTGGGGGGTCTGGGAGTGTGTTAATATTTACAGGGTGGGGGGTCTCGGGGACTGTGTTAATATTTACAGGGTGGGGGGTCTGGGAGTGTGTTAATATTTACAGGGTGGGTGGTCTCGGGGACTGTGTTAATATTTACAGGGTGGGGGGTCTCGGGGACTGTGTTAATATTTACAGGGTGGGGGGTCTGGGAGTGTGTTAATATTTACAGGGTGGGGGGTCTCTGGGAGTGTGTTAATATTTACAGGGTGGGGGGTCTCGGGGAGTGTGTTAATATTTACAGGGGGGGGGTCTCTGGGAGTGTGTTAATATTTACAGGGTGGGGGTCTCTGGGAGTGTGTTAATATTTACAGGGTGGGGGGTCTGGGAGTGTGTTAATATTTACAGGGTGGGGGGTCTGGGAGTGTGTTAATATTTACAGGGTGGGGGGTCTCGGGGACTGTGTTAATATTTACAGGGTGGGGGGTCTGGGAGTGTGTTAATATTTACAGGGTGGGTGGTCTCGGGGACTGTGTTAATATTTACAGGGTGGGGGGTCTCGGGGACTGTGTTAATATTTACAGGGTGGGGGGTCTGGGAGTGTGTTAATATTTACAGGGTGGGGGGTCTCTGGGAGTGTGTTAATATTTACAGGGTGGGGGGTCTCGGGGAGTGTGTTAATATTTACAGGGTGGGGGGTCTGGGAGTGTGTTAATATTTACAGGGTGGGGGGTCTCGGGGAGTGTGTTAATATTAACAGGGTGGGGGGTCTAGGAGTGTGTTAATATTTACAGGGTGGGGGGTCTGGGAGTGTGTTAATATTTACAGGGTGGGGGTCTCGGGGAGTGTGTTAATATTTACAGGGTGGGGGGTCTCTGGGAGTGTGTTAATATTTACAGGGTCGGGGGTCTCTGGGAGTGTGTTAATATTTACAGGGTGGGGGATCTCGGGGAGTGTGTTAATATTTACAGGGTGGGGGGTCTGGGAGTGTGTTAATATTTACAGGGTGGGGTGTCTCTGGGAGTGTGTTAATATTGACAGGGTGGGGGGTCTGGGAGTGTGTTAATATTTACAGGGTGGGGGGTCTGGGAGTGTGTTAATATTTACAGGGTGGGGGGTCTCGGGGAGTGTGTTAATATTTAGAGGGTGGGGGGTCTCGGGGAGTGTGTTAATATTTACAGGGTGGGGGGTCTCGGGGAGTGTGTTAATATTTACAGGGTGGGGGGTCTGGGAGTGTGTTAATATTTACAGGGTGGGGGGTCTGGGAGTGTGTTAATATTTACAGGGTGGGGGGTTCTCTGGGAGTGTGTTAATATTTACAGGGTGGGGGGTCGGGGAGTGTGTTAATATTTACAGGGTGGGGGGGTCTCTGGGAGTGTGTTAATATTTACAGGGTGGGGGGTCTCTGGGAGTGTGTTAATATTTACAGGGTGGGGGGCGGTCTCTGGGAGTGTGTTAATATTTACAGGGGGGGGTCTCTGGGAGTGTGTTAATATTTACAGGGTGGGGGGGTCTGGGAGTGTGTTAATATTTACAGGGTGGGGGGTCTGGGAGTGTGTTAATATTTACAGGGTGGGGGGTCTCTGGGAGTGTGTTAATATTTACAGGGTGGGGGTCTCGGGGAGTGTGTTAATATTTACAGGGTGGGGGTCTGGGAGTGTGTTAATATTTACAGGGTGGGGGGTCTGGGAGTGTGTTAATATTTACAGGGTGGGGGTTCTCTGGGAGTGTGTTAATATTTACAGGGTGGGGGGTCGGGGAGTGTGTTAATATTTACAGGGTGGGGGGGTCTCGGGGAGTGTGTTAATATTTACAGGGTGGGGGGGTCTCTGGGAGTGTGTTAATATTTACAGGGTGGGGGGTCTCTGGGAGTGTGTTAATATTTACAGGGGGGGGTCTGGGAGTGTGTTAATATTTACAGGGTGGGGGGTCTCGGGGAGTGTGTTAATATTTACAGGCTGGGGGTCTCTGGGAGTGTGTTAATATTTACAGGGTGGGGGGTCTCGGGGAGTGTGTTAATATTTACAGGGTGGGGGGTCTGGGAGTGTGTTAATATTTACAGGGTGGGGGGTCTCTGGGAGTGTGTTAATATTTACAGGGTGGGGGATCTCGGGGAGTGTGTTAATATTTACAGGGTGGGGGGTCGGGGAGTGTGTTAATATTTACAGGGTGAGGGGTCTCGGGGAGTGTGTTAATATTTACAGGGTGGGGGGGTCTCTGGGAGTGTGTTAATATTTAAAGGGTGGGGGGTCTCGGGGAGTGTGTTAATATTTACAGGGTGAGGGGTCTCGGGGAGTGTGTTAATATTTACAGGGTGGGGGGGTCTCTGGGAGTGTGTTAATATTTACAGGGTGGGGGGTCTCGGGGAGTGTGTTAATATTTACAGGGTGGGGGGTCTCTGGGAGTGTGTTAATATTTACAGGGTGGGGGGTCTCTGGGAGTGTGTTAATATTTAAAGGGTGGGGGGTCTCGGGGAGTGTGTTAATATTTACAGGGTGGGGGGGTCCGGGAGTGTGTTAATATTTACAGGGTGGGGGGTCTGGGAGTGTGTTAATATTTACAGGGTGGGGGGTCTCTGGGAGTGTGTTAATATTTACAGGGTGGGGGGTCTCTGGGAGTGTGTTAATATTTACAGGGGGGGGGTCTGGGAGTGTGTTAATATTTACAGGGTGGGGGTCTCTGGGAGTGTGTTAATATTTACAGGGTGGGGGGTCTCGGGGAGTGTGTAAATATTTAGAGGGTGGGGGGTCTCGGGGAGTGTGTTAATATTTACAGGGTGGGGGGTCTGGGAGTGTGTTAATATTTACAGGGTGGGGGGTCTCGGGGAGTGTGTTAATATTTACAGGGTGGGGGGTCTCTGGGAGTGTGTTAATATTTACAGGGTTGGGGGGTCTCTGGGAGTGTGTTAATATTTACAGGGTGGGGGGTCTGGGAGTGTGTTAATATTTACAGGGTGGGGGGTCTGGGAGTGTGTTAATATTTACAGGGTGGGGGGTCTCGGGGAGTGTGTTAATATTTACAGGGTGGGGGGTCTCTGGGAGTGTGTTAATATTTACAGGGTGGGGGGTCTCTGGGAGTGTGTTAATATTTACAGGGTGGCGGGTCTTGGGGAGTGTGTTAATATTTACAGGGTGGGGGGTCTGGGAGTGTGTTAATATTTACAGGGTGGGGGGTCTCTGGGAGTGTGTTAATATTTACAGGGTGGGGGGTCTCTGGGAGTGTGTTAATATTTACAGGGTCGGGGGTCTCGGGGAGTGTGTTAATATTTACAGGGGGAGGTGTCTGGGAGTGTGTTAATATTTACAGGGTGGGGTCTCGGGGAGTGTGTTAATATTTACAGGGTGGGGGGTCTGGGAGTGTGTTAATATTTACAGGGTTGGGGGGTCTCTGGGAGGGTGTTAATATTTACAGGGTGGGGGGTCGGGGAGTGTGTTAATATTTACAGGGTGGGGGGTCTCTGGGAGTGTGTTAATATTTACAGGGTGGGGGGGGTCTGGGAGTGTGTTAATATTTACAGGGTGGGGGGGGTCTGGGAGTGTGTTAATATTTACAGGGTGGGGGGGTCTCTGGGAGTGTGTTAATATTTACAGGGTGGGGGGGTCTGGGAGTGGGTTAATATTTACAGGGTTGGGGGGTCTCTGGGAGTGTGTTAATATAAAGGGTGGGGGGTCTCGGGGAGTGTGTTAATATTTACAGGGTGGGGGGTCTGGGAGTGTGTTAATATAAAGGGTGGGGGGGGTCTGGGAGTGTGTTAATATTTACAGGGTGGGGGGTCTCTGGGAGTGTGTTAATATTTACAGGGTGGGGGGGTCGGGGAGTGTGTTAATATTTACAGGGTGGGGGGTCTCAGGGAGTGTGTTAATATTTACAGGGTGGGGGGTCTGGGAGTGTGTTAATATTTACAGGGTGGGGGGTCTCTGGGAGTGTGTTAATATTTACAGGGTGGGGGGTCTCTGGGAGTGTGTTAATATTTACAGGGTGGGGGGTCTGGGAGTGTGTTAATATTTACAGGGTGGGGGGTCTGGGAGTGTGTTAACATTTACAGGGTGGGGGGTCTCGGGGAGTGTGTTAATATTTACAGGGTGGGGGGTCTCTGGGAGTGTGTTAATATTTACGGGGGGGGTCGTCTCTGGGAGTGTGTTAATATTTACAGGGTGGGGGGTCTCTGGGAGTGTGTTAATATTTACAGGGTGGGGGGTCTCGGGGAGTGTGTTAATATTTAAAGCGTGGGGGGGTCTCTGGGAGTGTGTTAATATTTACAGGGTGGGGGGTCTGGGAGTGTGTTAATATTTACAGGGTGGGGGGGTCTCGGGGAGTGTGTTAATATTTACAGGGTGGGGGGTCTCGGGGAGTGTGTTAATATTTACAGGGTGGGGGGGTCTCGGGGAGTGTGTTAATATTTACAGGGTGGGGGGTCTCGGGGAGTGTGTTAATATTTACAGGGTGGGGGGGTCTCGGGGAGTGTGTTAATATTTACAGGGTGGGGGGTCTCTGGGAGTGTGTTAATATTTACAGGGTGGGGGGTCTCTGGGAGTGTGTTAATATTTACAGGGTGGGGGGTCTGGGAGTGTGTTAATATTTACAGGGTGGGGGGTCTCTGGGAGTGTGTTAATATTTACAGGGTGGGGGGTCTGGGAGTGTGTTAATATTTACAGGGTGGGGGGTCTCGGGGAGTGTGTTAATATTTACAGGGTGGGGGGTCTCTGGGAGTGTGTTAATATTTACAGGGGGGGGTCGTCTCTGGGAGTGTGTTAATATTTACAGGGTGGGGGGTCTCTGGGAGTGTGTTAATATTTACAGGGTGGGGGGTCTGGGAGTGTGTTAATATTTACAGGGTGGGGGGTCTCTGGGAGTGTGTTAATATTTACAGGGTGGGGGGTCTCGGGGAGTGTGTTAATATTTACAGGGTGGGGGGTCTCTGGGAGTGTGTTAATATTTACAGGGTGGGGGGTCTCTGGGAGTGTGTTAATATTTACAGGGTGGGGGTCTCTGGGAGTGTGTTAATATTTACAGGGTGGGGGGTCTCTGGGAGTGTGTTAATATTTACAGGGTGGGGGGTCTCTGGGAGTGTGTTAATATTTACAGGGTGGGGGGTCTCGGGGAGTGTGTTAATATTTACAGGGTGGGGGGGTCTGGGAGTGTGTTAATATTTACAGGGTGGGGGGGGTCGGGGAATGTGTTAATATTTACAGGGTGGGGGGGTCGGGGAGTGTGTTAATATTTACAGGGTGGGGGGTCTCTGGGAGTGTGTTAATATTTACAGGGTGGGGGGTCTCTGGGAGTGTGTTAATATTTACAGGGTGGGGGTCTCTGGGAGTGTGTTAATATTTACAGGGTGGGGGGTCTGGGAGTGTGTTAATATTTACAGGGTGGCGGGTCTTGGGGAGTGTGTTAATATTTACAGGGTGGGGTCTCGGGGAGTGTGTTAATATTTACAGGGGGGGGGGGTGTCTGGGAGTGTGTTAATATTTACAGGGTGGGGGGTCTCTGGGAGTGTGTTAATATTTACAGGGTCGGGGGTCTCGGGGAGTGTGTTAATATTTACAGGGGGAGGTGTCTGGGAGTGTGTTAATATTTACAGGGTGGGGGGTCTGGGAGTGTGTTAATATTTACAGGGTGGGGGGTCTCGGGGAGTGTGTTAATATTTAGAGGGTGGGGGGTCTCGGGGAGTGTGTTAATATTTACAGGGTGGGGGGTCTCGGGGAGTGTGTTAATATTTACAGGGTGGGGGGGTCTGGGAGTGTGTTAATATTTACAGGGTGGGGGGTCTCTGGGAGTGTGTTAATATTTACAGGGGGGGGGTCTGGGAGTGTGTTAATATTTACAGGGTGGGGGGTCTCTGGGAGTGTGTTAATATTTACAGGGTGGGGGGTCTCGGGGAGTGTGTTAATATTTAGAGGGTGGGGGGTCTCGGGGAGTGTGTTAATATTTACAGGGTGGGGGGTCTGGGAGTGTGTTAATATTTACAGGGTGGGGGGTCTCGGGGAGTGTGTTAATATTTACAGGGTGGGGGGTCTCTGGGAGTGTGTTAATATTTACAGGGTTGGGGGGTCTCTGGGAGTGTGTTAATATTTACAGGGTGGGGGGTCTGGGAGTGTGTTAATATTTACAGGGTGGGGGGTCTGGGAGTGTTTTAATATTTACAGGGTGGGGGGTCTCGGGGAGTGTGTTAATATTTACAGGGTGGGGGGTCTCTGGGAGTGTGTCAATATTTACAGGGTGGGGGGTCTCTGGGAGTGTGTTAATATTTACAGGGTGGGGGATCTCGGGGAGTGTGTTAATATTTACAGGGTGGGGGGTCTGGGAGTGTGTTAATATTTACAGGGTGGGGGGTCTCTGGGAGTGTGTTAATATTTACAGGGTGGGGGGATCTCGGGGAGTGTGTTAATATTTACAGGGTGGGGGATCTCGGGGAGTGTGTTAATATTTACAGGGTGGGGGGTCTCGGGAGTGTGTTAATATTTACAGGGTGGGGGATCTCGGGGAGTGTGTTAATATTTACAGGGTGGGGGGTCTCTGGGAGTGTGTTAATATTTACAGGGTGGGGTCTCGGGGAGTGTGTTAATATTTACAGGGTGGGGGGTCTGGGAGTGTGTTAATCTTTACAGGGTGGGGGGTCTCTGGGAGTGTGTTAATATTTACAGGGTGGGGGGTCTGGGAGTGTGTTAATATTTACAGGGTGGGGTCTCTGGGAGTGTGTTAATATTTACAGGGTGGGGGGTCTCGGGGAGTGTGTTAATATTTACAGGGTGGGGGGTCTCTGGGAGTGTGTTAATATTTACAGGGTGGGGGTCTCGGGGAGTGTGTTAATATTTACAGGGTGGGGGGTCTGGGAGTGTGTTAATATTTACAGGGTTGGGGGGTCTCTGGGAGTGTGTTAATATTTACAGGGTGGGGGGTCTGGGAGTGTGTTAATATTTACAGGGTGGGGGGTCTGGGAGTGTGTTAATATTTACAGGGTGGGGGGTCTCGGGGAGTGTGTTAATATTTACAGGGTGGGGGTCTCTGGGAGTGTGTCAATATTTACAGGGTGGGGGTCTCTGGGAGTGTGTTAATATTTACAGGGTGGGGGGTCTCTGGGAGTGTGTTAATATTTACAGGGTGGGGGGTCTGGGAGTGTGTTAATATTTATAGGGTTGGGGGGTCTCTGGGAGTGTGTTAATATTTACAGGGTGGGGGGTCTCTGGGAGTGTGTTAATATTTACAGGGTGGGGGGTCTCTGGGAGTGTGTTAATATTTACAGGGTGGGGGGGTCTGGGAGTGTGTTAATATTTACAGGGTTGGGGGGTCTCTGGGAGTGTGTTAATATTTACAGGGTGGGGGGTCTGGGAGTGTGTTAATATTTACAGGGTGGGGGGTCTCTGGGAGTGTGTTAATATTTACAGGGTGGGGGGTCTGGGAGTGTGTTAATATTTACAGGGTGGGGGGTCTGGGAGTGTGTTAATATTTACAGGGTGGGGGGTCTCTGGGAGTGTGTTAATATTTACAGGGTGGGGGGTCTGGGAGTGTGTTAATATTTACAGGGTGGGGGGTCTCGGGGAGTGTGTTAATATTTACAGGGTGGGGGGTCTGGGAGTGTGTTAATATTTACAGGGTGGGGGGTCTGGGAGTGTGTTAATATTTACAGGGTGGGGGGTCTCTGGGAGTGTGTTAATATTTACAGGGTGGGGGGTCTGGGAGTGTGTTAATATTTACAGGGTGGGGGGTCTCGGGGAGTGTGTTAATATTTACAGGGTGGGGGGGTCTGGGAGTGTGTTAATATTTACAGGGTGGGGGGTCGGGGAGTGTGTTAATATTTACAGGGTGGGGGGGTCTCTGGGAGTGTGTTAATATTTACAGGGTGGGGGGTCTCTGGGAGTGTGTTAATATTTACAGGGTGGGGGGGTCTCTGGGAGTGTGTTAATATTTACAGGGTGGGGGGGTCTCGGGGAGTGTGTTAATATTTACAGGGTGGGGGGTCTCTGGGAGTGTGTTAATATTTACAGGGTGGGGGGTCTGGGAGTGTGTTAATATTTACAGGGTGGGGGGGTCTCTGGGAGTGTGTTAATATTTACAGGGTGGGGGGTCTCGGGGAGTGTGTTAATATTTACAGGGTGGGGGGTCTGGGAGTGTGTTAATATTTACAGGGTGGGGGGGTCTCTGGGAGTGTGTTAATATTTACAGGGTGGGGGGTCTGGGAGTGTGTTAATATTTACAGGGTGGGGGGTCTCTGGGGGTGTGTTAATATTTACAGGGTGGGGGGTCTGGGAGTGTGTTAATATTTACAGGGTGGGGGGTCTCTGGGAGTGTGTTAATATTTACAGGGTGGGGGGTCTCGGGGAGTGTGTTAATATTTACAGGGTGGGGGGTCTCGGGGAGTGTGTTAATATTTACAGGGTGGGGGGTCTCGGGGAGTGTGTTAATATTTACAGGGTGGGGGTCTCTGGGAGTGTGTTAATATTTACAGGGTGGGGGGTATCGGGGAGTGTGTTAATATTTACAGGGTGGGGGGTCTCTGGGAGTGTGTTAATATTTACAGGGTGGGGGGTCTGGGAGTGTGTTAATATTTACAGGGTGGGGGGGTCTCGGGGAGTGTGTTAATATTTACAGGGTGGGGGGTCTCGGGGAGTGTGTTAATATTTACAGGGTGGGGGGGTCTCTGGGAGTGTGTTAATATTTACAGGGTGGGGGGTCTGGGAGTGTGTTAATATTTACAGGGTGGGGGGTCTCTGGGAGTGTGTTAATATTTACAGGGTGGGGGGTCTAGGAGTGTGTTAATATTTACAGGGTGGGGGTCTCTGGGAGTGTGTTAATATTTACAGGGTGGGGGGGTCTGGGAGTGTGTTAATATTTACAGGGTGGGGGGTCTCTGGGAGTGTGTTAATATTTACAGGGTGGGGGGTCTCTGGGAGTGTGTTAATATTTACGGGGGGGGTCGTCTCTGGGAGTGTGTTAATATTTACAGGGTGGGGGGTCTCTGGGAGTGTGTTAATATTTACAGGGTGGGGGGTCTGGGAGTGTGTTAATATTTACAGGGTGGGGGGTCTCTGGGTGTGTGTTAATATTTACAGGGTGGGGGGTCTGGGAGTGTGTTAATATTTACAGGGTGGGGGGTCTCGGGGAGTGTGTTAATATTTACAGGGTGGGGGGTCTCGGGGAGTGTGTTAATATTTACAGGGTGGGGGGTCTGGGAGTGTGTTAATATTTACAGGGTGGGGGGTCTCTGGGAGTGTGTTAATATTTACAGGGTGGGGGTCTCTGGGAGTGTGTCAATATTTACAGGGTGGGGGGTCTCTGGGAGTGTGTTAATATTTACAGGGTGGGGGGTCTGGGTGTGTGTTAATATTTACAGGGTGGGGGGTCTCGGGGAGTGTGTTAATATTTACAGGGTGGGGGGTCTGGGAGTGTGTTAATATTTACAGGGTGGGGGGGGTCGGGGAGTGTGTTAATATTTACAGGGTGGGGGGTCTCTGGGAGTGTGTTAATATTTACAGGGTGGGGGGTCTCTGGGAGTGTGTTAATATTTACAGGGTGGGGGGGGGTCGGGGAGTGTGTTAATATTTACAGGGTGGGGGGGTCTCTGGGAGTGTGTTAATATTTACAGGGTGGGGGGTCTCGGGGAGTGTGTTAATATTTACAGGGTGGGGGGGTCTCTGGGAGTGTGTTAATATTTACAGGGTGGGGGGTCTCGGGGAGTGTGTTAATATTTACAGGGTGGGGGGGTCTGGGAGTGTGTTAATATTTACAGGGTGGGGGGTCTCTGGGAGTGTGTTAATATTTACAGGGTGGGGGGTCTCTGGGAGTGTGTTAATATTTACAGGGTGGGGGGTCTCTGGGAGTGTGTTAATATTTACAGGGTGGGGGGTCTCTGGGAGTGTGTTAATATTTACAGGGTGGGGGGTCTCTGGGAGTGTGTTAATATTTACAGGGTGGGGGGTCTCGGGGAGTGTGTTAATATTTACAGGGTGGGGGGGTCTGGGAGTGTGTTAATATTTACAGGGTGGGGGGGTCGGGGAGTGTGTTAATATTTACAGGGTGGGGGGTCGGGGAGTGTGTTAATATTTACAGGGTGGGGGGTCTCGGGGAGTGTGTTAATATTTACAGGGTGGGGGGTCTCGGGGAGTGTGTTAATATTTACAGGGTGGGGGGTCGGGGAGTGTGTTAATATTTACAGGGTGGGGGGTCGGGGAGTGTGTTAATATTTACAGGGTGGGGCGTCTCTGGGAGTGTGTTAATATTTACAGGGTGGGGGGTCTGGGAGTGTGTTAATATTTACAGGGTGGGGGGGGTCTGGGAGTGTGTTAATATTTACAGGGTGGGGGGTCTCTGGGAGTGTGTTAATATTTACAGGGTGGGGGTGTCTCTGGGAGTGTGTTAATATTTACAGGGTGGGGGGTCTCTGGGAGTGTGTTAATATTTACAGGGTGGGGGGTCTCTGGGAGTGTGTTAATATTTACAGGGTGGGGGGTCTCTGGGAGTGTGTTAATATTTACAGGGTGGGGCTGTCTGGGAGTGTGTTAATATTTACAGGGTGGGGGGTCTCTGGGAGTGTGTTAATATTTACAGGGTGGGGGGTCTGGGAGTGTGTTAATATTTACAGGGTGGGGGGGTCTCTGGGAGTGTGTTAATATTTACAGGGTGGGGGGTCTCTGGGAGTGTGTTAATATTTACAGGGTGGGGGGTCTCTGGGAGTGTGTTAATATTTACAGGGTGGGGGGGTCTCTGGGAGTGTGTTAATATTTACAGGGTGGGGGGTCTCGGGGAGTGTGTTAATATTTACAGGGTGGGGGGTCTCGGGGAGTGTGTTAATATTTACAGGGTGGGGGGTCTGGGAGTGTGTTAATATTTACAGGGTGGGGGGTCTCTGGGAGTGTGTTAATATTTACAGGGTGGGGGGTCTCTGGGAGTGTGTTAATATTTACAGGGTGGGGGGTCGGGGAGTGTGTTAATATTTACAGGGTGGGGGTCTCTGGGAGTGTGTTAATATTTACAGGGTGGGAGGGGTCTCTGGGAGTGTGTTAATATTTACAGGGTGGGGGGTCTCGGGGAGTGTGTTAATATTTACAGGGGGGGTCTCGGGGAGTGTGTTAATATTTACAGGGTGGGGGGTCTCTGGGAGTGTGTTAATATTTACAGGGTGGGGGGTCTCTGGGAGTGTGTTAATATTTACAGGGTGGGGGGTCTCGGGAGTGTGTTAATATTTACAGGGTGGGGGGTCTGGGAGTGTGTTAATATTTACAGGGTGGGGGTCTGGGAGTGTGTTAATATTTACAGGGTGGGGGGTCTCTGGGAGTGTGTTAATATTTACAGGGTGGGGGGTCTCTGGGAGTGTGTTAATATTTACAGGGTGGGGGGTCTCTGGGAGTGTGTTAATATTTACAGGGTGGGGGGTCTCTGGGAGTGTGTTAATATTTACAGGGTGGGGGGTCTGGGAGTGTGTTAATATTTACAGGGTGGTGGGGGTCTCTGGGAGTGTGTTAATATTTACAGGGTGGGGGGTCTCGGGAGTGTGTTAATATTTACAGGGTGGGGGGTCTCTGGGAGTGTGTTAATATTTACAGGGTGGGGGGTCTCTGGGAGTGTGTTAATATTTACAGGGTGGGGGGTCTGGGAGTGTGTTAATATTTACAGGGTGGGGGGTCTGGGAGTGTGTTAATATTTACAGGGTGGGGGGTCTCGGGGAGTGTGTTAATATTTACAGGGTGGGGGGTCTCTGGGAGTGTGTTAATATTTACAGGGTGGGGGTCTCGGGAGTGTGTTAATATTTACAGGGGGGGGGGTCTCGGGGAGTGTGTTAATATTTACAGGGTGGGGGGTCTCTGGGAGTGTGTTAATATTTACAGGGTGGGGTGTCTGGGAGTGTGTTAATATTTACAGGGTGGGGGGTCTGGGAGTGTGTTAATATTTACAGGGTGGGGGGTCTGGGAGTGTGTTAATATTTACAGGGTGGGGGGTCTCGGGGACTGTGTTAATATTTACAGGGTGGGGGGTCTGGGAGTGTGTTAATATTTACAGGGTGGGGGGTCTCTGGGAGTGTGTTAATATTTACAGGGTGGGGGGTCTGGGAGTGTGTTAATATTTACAGGGTGGGGGGTCTCTGGGAGTGTGTTAACATTTACAGGGTGGGGGGTCTGGGAGTGTGTTAATATTTACAGGGTGGGGGGTCTGGGAGTGTGTTAATATTTACAGGGTGGGGGGTCTCGGGGAGTGTGTTAATATTTACAGAGTGGGGTGTCTGGGAGTGTGTTAATATTTACAGGGTGGGGGGTCTCTGGGAGTGTGTTAATATTTACAGGGTGGGGGGTCTCTGGGAGTGTGTTAATATTTACAGGGTGGGGGGTCTCTGGGAGTGTGTTAATATTTACAGGGTGGGGGGTCTCTGGGAGTGTGTTAATATTTACAGGGTGGGGGGTCTCTGGGAGTGTGTTAATATTTACAGGGTGGGGGGTCTCTGGGAGTGTGTTAATATTTACAGGGTGGGGGGTCTCTGGGAGTGTGTTAATATTTACAGGGTGGGGGGTCTCGGGGAGTGTGTTAATATTTACAGGGTGGGGGGTCTCGGGGAGTGTGTTAATATTTACAGGGTGGGGGGTCTCTGGGAGTGTGTTAATATTTACAGGGTGGGGGTCTCGGGGAGTGTGTTAATATTTACAGGGTGGGGGGTCTGGGAGTGTGTTAATATTTACAGGGTGGGGGGGGTCGGGGAGTGTGTTAATATTTACAGGGTGGGGGGTCTGGGAGTGTGTTAATATTTACAGGGTGGGGGGTCTCTGGGAGTGTGTTAATATTTACAGGGTGGGGGGTCTCTGGGAGTGTGTTAATATTTACAGGGTGCGGTGTCTGGGAGTGTGTTAATATTTACAGGGTGGGGGGGTCTCTGGGAGTGTGTTAATATTTACAGGGTGGGGGGTCGGGGAGTGTGTTAATATTTACAGGGTGGGGGGTCTGGGAGTGTGTTAATATTTACAGGGTGGGGGGTCGGGGAGTGTGTTAATATTTACAGGGTGGGGGGTCTGGGAGTGTGTTAATATTTACAGGGTGGGGGGGTCTCTGGGAGTGTGTTAATATTTACAGGGTGGGGGGTCTCGGGGAGTGTGTTAATATTTACAGGGTGGGGGGTCTCTGGGAGTGTGTTAATATTTACAGGGTGGGGGGTCTCTGGGAGTGTGTTAATATTTACAGGCTGGGGGGGTCTGGGAGTGTGTTAATATTTACAGGGTGGGGGGTCTCTGGGAGTGTGTTAATATTTACAGGGCTGGGGGGTCTGGGAGTGTGTTGATATTTACAGGGTGGGGGGTCTCTGGGAGTGTGTTAATACTTACAGGCTGGGGGGGTCTGGGAGTGTGTTAATATTTACAGGGTGGGGGGTCTCTGGGAGTGTGTTAATATTTACAGGCTGGGGAGGTCTGGGAGTGTGTTGATATTTACAGGGTGGGGGGTCTCTGGGAGTGTGTTAATACTTACGGGGCGGGGCGGGTCCCCAGCAAGTTGGTGCAATTTTAAAGGGAGTGCTGGAACAGAGACACTCCGCTGTTCACGTACACAAGTCTTTGAAGGTGGCAGGAGAAGTTGAAAATACTGTTTAAAAAAGTACAATGCATCCTTGGCTTTATTAATAGAGGCAGAGTAGAAAAGCCAGGAAGTTATGCTAAACCTTTATAAATTACTGGTTCGCCCCCAGCTGGAGAATTGCGTCCAATTCTGGGCACCGCACTTTCGGAAGGATGTCAAGGCCTTGGAGAGGGTGCAGAGGAGATTTACCAGAACGGTACCAGGGATGAGGGACTTCAGCGATGTGGAGAGATTGGAGAAGCTGGGGTTGTTCTCCTTAGAGCAGAAAAGGCTAAGAGAAGATTTGATAGAGGTGTTCAAATTCATGACGGGGTTTTGATAGAGTAGATAGGGAGAAACTGTTTCCAGTGGCAGGAGGGTCGGTAACCAGAGGACACAGATTTAAGGTGATTGGCAAAAGAACCAGAGGGGAGATGAGGAAAGATTTTTTACGCAGCGAGTTGTTGTGATCTGGAATGCGCTGCCTGACAGGGCGGTGGAAGCAGATTCAATAGTAACTTTCAAAAGGGAATTGGATAAATATTTGAAAAGGAAATAAAAATTATCGGGCTATGGGGAAAGAGCGGGGGAGTGAGATTGTTTGAATAGCTCTTTCAAAGAGTCGAGTAAGGAAATTCTGAAATCATGGAGTTATAGAATGATACAGCACAGAAGGAGGCCATTCGGCCCATAGTGCCTGTGCCGGCTCTTTGAGAGAGCTGTGCTATTAGTCCCACTTCCCCGTTCATTTTCCTGTAGCCCTTTAAGTTTTTCCCCTTCAAGCATTTATTCAATTCCTTTTTCAAAGTTATTATTGAATCGATTTTAAAATTCTCATCCTTGTGTTCAAATCCCTCCGTGGCCCTCGCCCTCTCCCTATCTCTGTAACCTCCTCCAGCCCCACAACCCCCCCGAGATCTCTGCGCTCCTCTAATTCTGCCCTCTTGAGCATCCCTGATTATAATCGCTCCACCATTGGCGGCCGTACCTTCAGCTGCCTGGGCCCTAAGCTCTGGAATTCCCTCCCTAAACCTCTCCGCCTCTCTCTCCTCCTTTAAGACGCTCCTTAAAACCGACCTCTTTGACCTCACCTGTCCTAATATCTTCTTCTGTGGCTCGGTGTCAAATTTTGTTTGATAATCGCTCCTGTGAAGCGCCCTGGGACGTTTTACTACGTTAAAGGCGCACTATAAATGCAAATTGTTGTTGTTGTTGTTGTTGCTACCACTGCCCTTTGAGATAGCGCATTGTCCATTGCCCTGGTCTGACCCCATGTTCCACGTTCTTCATCCACTGGGATTTATCCAATGTGGGCGGAAAAATAGATCTTGAGACGATTTAATATTTGCGGCGATCTGAGATGAAGATTGCGTGTGTAGAGAATGGTGCAGTGACCTTGCATGCGGCTGTCTTTGTGTGTCAGTCTGGAAGAACAGTTGGCTGAATTTTCCATCCCCGAGCCCAACCCTGAAAACTGTTTTTCTAAACAAAAATTTACTTGGAACTTTCAACCAAACCACATCATTTCCTTTGTAACCAGCTGTATTCTCAAAATAACCAGACATACGGGTCCTTGCAGAACACAGAGCAACTCAAACAAAGAAAACAGCCCAGGGTTCGGACCTTGCAGTTACACATCCCTGAGTGCAATTTAAAAAAAAAATCATTCTGGGGCTGTGGGCATCGCTGGCAAGGCCGGCATTTATCGCCCATCCCCTAGTTGCCCTTGAGAAGGTGGTGGTGAACAGAGATCAATAAATTTTTGGATAATAAGGGAATCAAGGGAGATGGAGATCGGGCGGGAAAGTGGAGTTGAGGTCGAAGATCAGCCATGATCTCATTGAATGACGGAGCAGGCTCGAAGGAACATAAGAATTAAGAGCAGGAGTCGGCCACTCGGCCGCTCGAGCCTGCTCTGCCATTCAATAAGACCATGGCTGATCTTCGACCTCAACTCCACTTTCCCGCACTATCCCCATATCCCTTGATTTCTCTAGAGTCCAAAAATCTATCGATCTCAGTCTTGAATATACTCAACAACTGAGCCTCCACAGCCCTCTGGGGCAGAGAATTCCAAAGATTCACCACCCTCTGAGTGAAGAAATTCCTCCTCATCTCAGTCCTAAATGGCTGACCCCTCATCCTGAGACTATGCCCCCTAGTTCTAGACTCTCCAGCCAGGGGAAACAATCTCTCAGCATCTACCCTGTCAATCCCCCTCAGAATCTTATATGTTTCAATGAGATCACCTCTCATTCTTCTAAACTCCAGAGAGTATCGGCCCAATCTACTCAATCTCTCCTCATAGGACAGCCCTCTCATCCCAGGAATCAATCTCGTGAACCTAGTAGGCCGTATGGCCTACTCCTGCTCCTATTTCTTATGTTCTTATGTTTGTCACAACTAATGTCAAGTGGCTTCACCTAACTGAGGGAAAGGTTCTCGAGACAGTTAACCAAACACTCACACGTCTTAGATATTGTCACCCTACAGGACACCGTGATCACTCATCCTGTTCTTCCTGAAGTTGAAACTTTTGACAGTAGGTGGAGCTCTTGCAAAAGTTCTCCAGGGAATTGAGCGCTTCTCTAAATTCACTCTTGAGATGCCGTGAGATGTACTGCAACAACAACAACTTGTATTTGCATCGTGCCTTTAACAGAGTAAAACGTCCCAAGGCGCTTCACAGAAGTGTTTCAAGACAAAAAAAAAATTGACTCCGAGCCACATCAGGAGAACTTAGGTCAAATGACCAAAAGCTTGGTCAAAGAGGTAGGTTTTAAGGAGCATCTTAAAGGAGGAAAGAGAGGTAGAGAGGCGGAGAGGTTTAGGGAGGGAATTCCAGAGCTTAGGGCCCAGGCAACAGAAGGCACAGCCACCAATGGTGGAGCGATGGAAATCGGGGATGCTCAAGAGGCCAGAGTTGGAGGATCGCAGAGATCTCGGGGGGTTGTAGGGCTGGAGGAGATTATAGAGATAGGGAGGGGCGAGGCCATGGAGGGATTTGAAAAGAAGGATGAGAATTTTAAAATCGAGGCGTTGCCGGACCGGGAGCCAATGTAGGTCAGCGAGCACAGGGGTGATGGGTGAACGGGACTTGGTGCGAGTTAGGACACGGGGCAGCAGAGTTTTGGATGCGCTCATGTTTACAGAGGGTGGAAGGTGGGAGGCCGGCCAGGAGTGCACATGGAAAAAGAGAAAGGACTTACATTTCTACAGTGCCTTTCACAACCCCAGGGCGTCCCAAAGTGTTTAACAGCCACAAAGTACCTTTGAAGTGTAGTCACTATTGTAATGTTGGAAACGCGGCAGCCAATTTGCACACAGCAAGCTCCTACGAACAGCAATGTGATAATTACAAAAGTGACTACAAATCAAAAAGTACTTCATTGGCTGTAAAGCGCTTTGAGACGTCCGGTGGTCGTGAAAGGGGCTATAGAAATGCAAGTTTTTCTTTCTTTATGACCAGATAATCTGTTTTTAGTGACATTCGTTGAGCGATAAATATTGGCCCAGGACATCAGGAATACTCGCCTGTTTTTCATGGGATTTTTATGTCCGCCTGAGAGGACAGATGGAGCCTCGGTTTAACGTCTCATCTGAAAGATGGCACCTCCGAAAGTGCAGCACTCCCTCAGTACTGCCACTCCGACAGTGCGGCGCTCCCTCAGTACTGCCCCTCCGACAGTGCAGCGCTCCCTCAGTACTGCCCCTCCGACAGTGCGGCGCTCCCTCAGTACCGCTCCTCCGACAGTGCAGCGCTCCCTCAGTACTGCCTCTCCGACAGTGCGGCGCTCCCTCAGTACTGCCCCTCCGACAGTGCGGCGCTCCCTCAGTACTGACGCTCCGACAGTGCAGCGCTCCCTCAGTACTGACCCTCCGACAGTGCGGCGCTCCCTCAGTATTGCCCCTCTGACAGTGCGGCGCTCCCTCAGTACTGCCCCTCTGACAGTGCGGCGCTCTCTCAGTACTGCCCCTCCGACAGTGCGGCGCTCCCTCAGTACTGCCCCTCCGACAGTGCGGCGCTCCCTCAGTACTGCCCCTCTGACAGTGCGGCGCTCCCTCAGTACTGCCCCTCTGACAGTGCGGCGCTCTCTCAGTACTGATCCTCTGACAGTGCGGCGCTCCCTCAGTACTGCCCCTCCGACAGTGCGGCGCTCTCTCAGTACTGCCCCTCCGACAGTGCGGTGCTCCCTCAGTACTGCCCCTCTGACAGTGCGGCGCTCCCTCAGTACTGCCCCTCTGACAGTGCGGCTCTCTCTCAGTACTGATCCTCTGACAGTGCAGCGCTCCCTCAGTACTGCCCCTCCGACAGTGCGGCGCTCTCTCAGTACTGCCCCTCCGACAGTGCGGCGCTCCCTCAGTACTGCCCCTCTGACAGTGCGGCGCTCCCTCAGTACTGCCCCTCTGACAGTGCAGCGCTCCCTCAGTACTGCCCCTCCGACAGTGCGGCGCTCCCTCAGTACTGCCCCTCTGACAGTGCGGCGCTCCCTCAGTACTGCCCCTCTGACAGTGCGGCGCTCTCTCAGTACTGATCCTCTGACAGTGCAGCGCTCCCTCAGTACTGCCCCTCCGACAGTGCGGCGCTCTCTCAGTATTGCCCCTCTGACAGTGCGGCGCTCCCTCAGTACTGCCCCTCTGACAGTGCGGCGCTCCCTCAGTACTGCCCCTCTGACAGTGCAGCGCTCCCTCAGTACTGCCCCTCCGACAGTGCGGCGCTCCCTCAGTACTGCCCCTCTGACAGTGCGGCGCTCCCTCAGTACTGCCCCTCTGACAGTGCGGTGCTCTCTCAGTACTGATCCTCTGACAGTGCAGCGCTCCCTCAGTACTGCACTGGGAGTGTCGACCTGGATTTTGTGCTCAAGTCTCTGGGATGGAACGAGACCCCATGACCTTCTGACTCAGAGGTAAAAGGAGCTGAGGTGCCTGCAGTTTGTCACAACTAACATCAAGTGGCCTCAACTAACTGCGGGAAATGTTCCCGAGGCAGTTAATCAAACACTCGTTTTGTAGGATGTCTTGATCCGTCAGCCTGTTCTTCCTGATGTTGAAAGTTGTGACAGTAACTCTTACACTCAGATCCCTGGAGAACTATTGCAACACTTCATTCCCTCTCTCGATGCCATGAGACGTATAATGGGATCGTTTTTAATTCACTCTTGGGGTGTGAGCATTGCTGGCAGGTTTTCTTCCCGACAGGGACATTGGTGAACCGGTTGGGTTTTTACGACAATCCACCAGCTTCATGGTCACTTTTACTGAGACCAGCTTTTTATTTCCAGATTTTTTTAAACTGAATTCAAATTCTCAAACTGATGTGGTGAGATTCGTACTCTTGGTTAACTGGATTGATCCCTGGGATGAGAGGGTTGTCCTATGAGGCGAGATTGTGTACAATGGGCCTCTACTCTCTGGAGTTTAGAAGAATGAGAGGTGATCTCATTGAAACATATAAGATGCTGAGGGGGATTGACGGGGTAGATGCAGGGAGGATGTTTCCCCTGGCTGGGGAGTCTAGAACTAGGGGGTCACAATCTCAGAATAAGGGGTCGGCCATTTAGGACTGAGATGAGGAGTAATTTCTTCACTCAGAGGGTTGTGAATCTTTGGAATTCTCTGCCCCAGAGGGCTGTGGAGGCTCAGTCGTTGAGTATATTCAAGGCGGAGATAGATAGATTTTTCAACTCTTGGGGAATCAAGGGATACGGAGATTGGGCGGGAAAGTGGAGTTGAGGTCGATGATCAACCATTATCTTATTGAATGGCGGAGCAGGCTCGAGGGGCCAAATGGTCTACTCCTGCTGCTAATTCTTATGTTTTTATTTGTCCAGACCTCTGGGTTACTAGTCGAATAACAGACCCTCGACACTTCCGTACTCTCTCCAGCGCTGCATTGTTGCACTGTTCAAGGTGCAGTCTGGGTCAGCTTGGCTCAGGTACTAGTCATTCTCACTTTTCAGTCAAGGGTTTCAAGTTCAATTCTCACTCCAGGAGTGGGAGATCCAGGAGCAGATTTTACAATTTAGCAGATAATACTCAGTTTTAAAAAATCATAAGAAAAGGTCATACAGCTCATTAATCACACTCCTTCCGCAGCCCATGTACACTCTCCTCTATCATGGACTCTACCCACCCATTTAATCTCCTCCCACAGCCCATGTACACTCTACCCTATCATGGACTCTACCCACCCATTTAATCTCCTCCCACAGCCCATGTACACTCTCCCCTATCATGGACTCTACCCACCCATTTAATCTCCTCCCACAGCCCATGTACACTCTCCCCTATCATGGACTCTACCCACCCATTTAATCTCCTCCCACAGCCCATGTACACTCTACCCTATCATGGACTCTACCCACCCATTTAATCTCCTCCCACAGCCCATGTACACTCTACCCTATCATGGACTCTACCCACCCATTTAATCTCCTCCCACAGCCCATGTACACTCTACCCTATCATGGACTCTACCCACCCATTTAATCTTCTCCCACAGCCCATGTACACTCTCCCCTATCATGGACTCTACCCACCCATTTAATCTCCTCCCACTGCCCATGTACACTCTACCCTATCATGGACTCTCCCCACCCATTTAATCTCCTCCCACAGCCTGTGTACACTCTTCCCTATCATGGACTCTACCCACCCATTTAATCTCCTCCCACAGCCCATGTACACTCTACCCTATCATGGACTCTACCCACCCATTTAATCTCCTCCTACAGCCCATGTACACTCTCCCCTACCATGGACTCTACCCACCCATTTAATCTCCTCCCACAGCCCATGTACACTCTCCCCTATCAGGGACTCTACCCACCCATTTAATCTCCTCCCACAGCCCGTGTACACTCTACCCTATCAGGGACTCTCCCCACCCATTTAATTTCCTGATACAAAGTTCTGTATAAATACTCCCTGGTGTTCAATAGTAATCAAACAAAACTCCAGAATATTCATGCATCCTCACATCTCATCTATTCAACCCTGGCCCGTTTCCCCATCCCATGCCCCCTTCCTCCACAGAAAAAATAGGAACATAGGAACAGAAGGAGGCCATTTAGCCCATCGAGCCTGTTCGGCTATTCAATGAGATCATGGCTGATCTGTGACCTAACTCCATATACCCGCCTTTGGCCCATATCCCTTAATACCTTTGGTTAACAAAAAGCTATCAATCTCAGATTTAAAACTTTTTTATAATTCGTTTTTATGGGATGAGGGCGTCGCTGGCAAGGCCAGCATTTATTGCTCATCCCTAATTGCCTTCGAGAAGGTGGTGGTGAGCTGCCTTCTTGACCCGCTGCAGTCCATGTGTTGAAGGTGCTCCCACAGTGCTGTTAGGTAGGGAGTTCCAGGATTTTGACCCAGCGACGATGAAGGATCGGCGATATACTTCTAAGTCAGGATAATGTGTAACTTGGAGGGGAACTTGGAGGTGGTGGTGTTCCCATGTGTCTGCTGCCCTTGTCCTTCTAGGTGGAAGAGATCGCGGGTTTGGGAGGTGCTGCCGAAGGAGCCTTGGCGAGTTGCTGCAGTGCATCTTGTAGATGGTACACACTGCAGCCACAGTACGCCGGTGGTGGAGGGAGTGAATGTTTAAGGTGTGGATGGGGTGCCAATCAAGCGGGCTGCTTTGTCCTGGATGGTGTTGAGTTTCTTGAGTATGTTGGAGCTGCACTCATCCAGGTAAGTGGAGAGTATTCCATCACACTCCTTACTTGTGCCTTGTAGATGGTAGAAAGGCTTTGGGGAGTCAGGAGGTGAGACACTCGCCGCAGAATACCTAGCCTCAGACCTGCTCTTGTTGCCACAGTATTTATGTGGCTGGTCCAGTTAAGTTTCTGGTTAATGGTGACCCCCAGGATGTTGATGCTGGGGGATTCGGTGATGGTAATGCCATTGAATGTCAAGGGGCGGTGTTTAGATTCTTGCTTGGTGGAGATAGTCATTGCCTCGCACTTCTGTGGCGCGAATGTTACCTGCCACTTATCAGCCCAAGCCTGAACGTCATCCAGGTCTTGTTGCATGCGGGCATGGACTGCTTCATTATCTGAGGAGTTGTGAATGGCACTCAACACTGTGCAGTCATCAGCGAACATCCCCATTTCTGCCCTTATGTTGGAGGGAAGGTTATTGATGAAGCAGCTGAAGATGGTTGGGCCTAGGACACTGCCCTGAGGAACTCCTGCGGCGATGTCATGGGGCTGTGATGACTGACCTTCAATCACCACAACCATCTTCCTTTGTGCTAGGTATGACTCCGGCCAGTGGAGCATTTTCCCCATGATTCCCATTGACTTCAGTTTTACTAGGGCTCCTCAGTCAAATGCTGCCTGGATGTCAAGGGCAGTCTCTCTCACCTCACCTCTGGAATTCAGCTCCTTTGTCCATGTTTGGACCTAGGCTGTAATGAGGTCGGGAGCCGAGTGGTCTTGGCGGAACCCAAACTGGGCATCAGTGAGCAGGCTATTGGTAAGTGCCGCTTGATAGCACTGTTGATGACACCTTCCATCACTTTGCTGATGATTGAGAGTAAACTGATGGGGCGGTAATTGGCCGGGTTGGATTTGTCTTGCTTTTTGTGGACAGGATATACCTGGGCAGTTTTCCACATTGTCGGATAGATGCCAGTGTTGTAGCTGTACTGGAACAGCTTGGCTAGAGGCATGGCTAGTTCTGGAGCCCAAGTCTTCAGCACGATAGCCGGGATGTTGTCAGGGCCCATAGCCTTTGCTGTATCCAGTGCGCTCAGCCGTTTCTTTATCACGTGGAGTGAATCGAATTGGCCGAAGACTGGCTTCTGTGATGGTGGGGACCTCAGGAGGAGGCCGATATGGATCATCCACTCGGCACTTCTGCCTAACAATTGACCCCCAGCATCACTTGCCGTTTGCGGAAGAGAGTTCCAAACTTGTACCACCCTTTGTGTGTAGAAGTGTTTCCTAATTTCACTCCTGAAAGGTCTGGCTCTAATTTTTAGACTCTGCCCCCTAGTCCTAGAATCCCCAACCAGTGGAAATAGTCACTCTCTATCTACACTATCTGTTCCCCTTAAAATCTTGAAAATTTCGATCAGATCACCCCTTAACCTTCTAAATTCCAGGGAATACAACCCTAATTTGTGTAACCTCTCCTCGTAACTTAACCCTTGGAGTCCAGGTATCCCCTAGTTCTTGCCAGTACCCAATTGTAGAGGAACCTTTGTGTCCTGTGGAGTATCTGATTATCCCAGGCTGTCCTTGTAACCCCGAACCCCCATTCCCAAACAGATATGGGCGCAGCTGCTTTTTGAAGGAGTTCAGCGATTAGGCCTCAATTGGATTGCCAACCTTCCAGCATTGCCCCGGAGTCTCCAGGAGTTAAAAATTAATCTCCAGGACATTGCTACAAGCAAAAACCCGGGAAGAAAATCATTGAGGCATTAAATAACTTGATTTCAATTTTTTTTAATTTCTGATCAATTTAAACCAGCACAGGCACGATGGGCTGAATGGCCTCCTTCTGTGCTGTGAGATTCTATGAATTTTGTTTATTGGTTAGAAAAATATTGGAGAGTGGGGTGGTGGAGGGAAAAGGCTGTGTGACTGACCATCAAGAATAGTCCAATCGGGTAACAAAGAGTCTGTTCGCTTTCCGATTGGTTGTGGGAAGGCGGGGTACCGCGAGGCTGGACCTGTCGGGCGACCAATGGCGTGAGAGTGTATGGGTGGGGCGGTTGGAGGCGGGAGGTCATGTGCTAAAACCGCCAGGAATTCGTACAACCAGAATTGGCGACCCTAGCCTCAATGGAGACTCAGTTCGTACACGCAGAAGCAACGTCAACCAATTTGAAAACTGGTTCTAGCTGCTCTACGGACGGCAAGTCTGACTGGATCCCGTGCAGCCGGCTTTTCAATACAAAAACCGTGCACGCGCGGTATCTTGAATGGCCCGCGCGACGCCAAACAAAATTAGAGGGAACGTTGCTCCGGGTGTGGTCTCACCAAAGCCCTGTACAATTGCAGCAAGACTTCCTCACTCTTGTACTCCAACCCCCTTGCAATAACGACTGACATATCATTGGCCTTCCTAATTGCTTGCTGTACCTGCATGTTAACATTCTGTGATTCGTGTACAAGGAGCCCCAAATCCTCCTGAATACCAACATTAGGCACCTTTTAAAAAAATATTCTGCTTTTCCATTCTTCTGACCAAAGTGGATAATTTCACTTTGTAATGATGGGAGTCCAACTGTTAGAAACCGAAAGGGTCGAAGTAGTGTGAGGAATGTCTAATTCCTTTAAGCCCAATAAGACCGGCCCATAATTAGTTCCATTCACCTCAGATCTTTGGGTCAGAGGTCACTGGTGTGAAGGTCATTCTGTCATATCTGCCTTAACTTTGTAACCAATTATAAAGCGAGCCGAGAGTGTTCTGAGTGATTTATTAATTTATTGCCACTTTAACGCTAAACTTACATTTGAGCCGTAAATGCCCCTCCTACTGAGCCATTTTATTTGAGTGGAATTAACAAAGTGAACCGACTCAGGAAGTGATTTTGAGGCAGTGTCCCAGCAGGCACCTTGCTTGCTCACGGCTGACCTTTGGCCTTAGGCCGAGGTCACGAACGGTCGCTACCTGATTTGGGTCAACTGAAAAGAAAGATTTTCTCTTTCAGTTTGTTCTCAGAGTTTTATGATGGGGGAATGCAGATAGAAAGAACTTGCTTTGAAGCGTAGTCACTGTTTTGTAGGCAAAAGCGCACAGCAAGATCCCAGCAACAGTAAACGTGATGAATTACCAGATAATACTCAGTTTGCTGGTGTTTCTTGGAGCATGAATGTTGTCCGGGATGCCCAGAGAATTGCCTTGCTCTTTGGATGGCACCGTGGGATCAAAGCAAGCTTTGGTTTAACGACTTATCTGTAGTATAGCACCTCCAATAAAAGAAAGACTTGCATTTCTGTAGCGCCTTTCATGACCTCAGGACGTCTCAAAGTGCTTTACAACCAATGAAGTACTTTTGCAGTGTAGTCATTGTTGTAATGTGGGAAACGCGGCAGCCAATCTGCGCACAGCAAGATCCCACAAACAGCAATGCGATAAATGACCAGAGAATCTGTTTTAGTGATGTTGATTGAGGGATAAATATTGGCCCCAGGACACCAGGGAAATCTCCCCTGCTCTTCTTCAAATAGTGGCCGTGAGATCCCTTAAACGTCCAGCTGAGAGGGCAGACGGGGCCTCGGTTTAACATCTCATCTGAAAGACCCTGTTAGAAAATAACGAGACACAGAACAATTCAGGATCAAGAACCTGGGATGCTGTAAGATTCTATCATAGAATCATACAGCACTGAAGGAGGCCATTCGGCCCATTGAAAGAGCTCTCCAATTAGTCCCACTCCCCTGCTCTTTCCCCATATTTTTCCTTTTCAAGTATTTATCCAATTCCCTTTTGAAACTTACTATTGAACCTGCTTCCACTGCCCTTTCAGGCAGTGCATTCTAAATCATAAGAAGTCGCTGCACATCTCCCTCATTTAAATTCCTCTATGGCCTCACCCACTCCTTATATTTGTAACTTCAACCAGCCCTACAACCCTCCGAGATCTCCGCACTCTTCCAATTCTGGCCTCTTGCGCATCCCCAATTTTAATCGCTCCACCATTGGTGGCCCGAAGCTCTGGAATTCCCTCCCTAAACCTCTCCGCCTCGCTCCCTCTCTCTCCTCCTTTAAGACGCTCCTTAAAACCTACCTCTTTGACCAAGCTTTTGGTCACCTGCCCTAATATCTCCTTATGTGGCTCGGTGTCAAATTTTGTCTGATAATCGCTCTTGTGAAGCGATTTGGGACGTTTTACTACATTCAAGGAGCTATATAAATACAAGTTGTGGTTGTTGTTGGGTGTAATGACAAGTTTGTGACAAGTTGACAGAAGCAATTTCTATTAGAAATGTGGAAATAGGAATTTATAAGAACATAAGAAATAGGAGCAGGAGTCGGCGATTTGGCCCCTCGAGCTTGCTCCCCCATTCAATGAGATCATGGCTGATCTTCTACCTCATCTCCACTTTCCCGCCCGATCCCCATATCCCTTGATTCACTTAATATTTCAAAAATCTATCTATCTCAGCCTTGAATATACTCAACAACTGAGCCTCCACAGCCCTCTGGGGCAGAGAATTTCAAAGATTCACAACCCTCTGAGTGAAGAAATATCTCCTCATCTCAGTCCTAAATGGCCGACCTCTTATCCTGAGACTGTGACCCCTGGTTCTAGACTCTCCAGCCAGGGGAAACATCCTCCCAGCATCTACTCTGTCAATCCCCCGCAGAATCTTTTTGTTTCAATGAGATCATCTCTCATTCTTCTAAACTCCAGAGAGTATAGGCCCAATCTACACAATCTCTCCTCATAGGACAGCCCTCTCATCCAGGAATCAATCTAGTGAACAACAAATCTTGTGAATTATGATGGAATTGTAAACATAAGAACAGAATGGATGACTTTAAAATGGGAACTGAATTATGTGTGAACACCTTGGTCCAAATATTCCCCCCCCCCCCGCCCACTACAATCCCACTTGACCTGAAGACCCCCATGTTTAACGTCACAGATCGACCGGTCTTGTTAAGTCGTTACACAGGTAACTGGCCAAAGTTAATATGTGATTTTCAGGATTGCCAATCAGATCAATCATCAATAGATAACAATTGCCAATCACACTCACACCAATAAAACATCAAAATAAAGTTGAAGAATTCGCTCCTTCCTCCCCTGAAGCTGCTGATTGATGCGGTGGAATAGTCTGTAGAGATTGGACCACCCTCACCATGTCACCAAGGGGCCATTCTTCGAGTGTGGGGCCACGCGGTGAGTGTCGACGTCAGTGGGCTATTCCACCATGTTGGAGCGTCGCTGGTCTCCAGCACGAGTTCACTTCTCTCGGAGAGCCATGAAGAGAAAGATCCCAGGATGATTTTTCTCCTTCCCTCTCCAGGGAACAATCAACAACAACAACAACTCGCATTTATATAGCGCCTTTAACATAGGTAAACATCCCAAGGCGATTCACAGGAGCGTATTCAGATAAAAACCCCCAGCCACATAAGGAGATATTAGGGCAGGTGACCATAAGCTTGGTCAAAGAAGTAGGTTTTAAGGAGGTTCTTAAAGGAGGAGAGAGAGAGATAGAGGCGGAGAGGTTTAGAGAGGGAATTCCAGAGATTCAGGCCTAGGCAGCTAGGCATGGCCACCAATGGTGGAGCAATTAAAATCGGGGATGTGCAAGAGGCCAGAATTGGAGGAGCAGAGAGATCTCGGGGGGTTGTAGGGCTGGAGGAGGTTACAGAGATAGGGAGGGGCGAGGCCATGGAGGGAATTGAACACGAGGATGAGAATTTTAAAATCGAGGCGTTGCCGGACCGAGAGCCAATGTAGGTCAGCGAGCACAGGGGGTGATGGGTGAAGGGGACTTGGTGCGAGTTGGGACACGGGGCAGCAGAGTTTTGGATGAGCTGAAGTTTACAGAGGGTGGGAGGTGGGAGGCTGGCCAGGAGAGCGTTGGAGTAGTCGAGTCTGGAGGTAACAAAGGCATGCTGTCATAGCCAGAAGCGGTTTGGTTGAGATTAGCTAAGCCAACACACAAGATCTGGGTTGAAAGGTGGATCTGTACCACCGGGACACTGTGAAGGAAGTGAGTCAGCGGCTCAGGTAACTCAACAAATTGTTTCCTAACCTTTCTCTCTCTCTCTGAGCTTGTTAGTTTTTGTCTCAACAACTTCACCTGGCATTGGTATTGAGGGGCAAGGGGACACAGAGAGAACTTCTCCCCTCCTTAACCTTTGTGGCTCTGTTTGAAGTTCTCAGTCTCTAATCTCTGGGAGCGAAAAAAATTCTTTCAATGCAAATTTGAGAAGCTGTTAAAGAGAGAGAGAGAGACAGAGAGAGAGATGTGACGTCAGGGTGTGTTTTAAGTAAGAGGTGGTTAATGAGAAACCGTGTTTGTGTGTGTGTGTGTGTATCAGGGAGGAGTGCTAGGAACTGTGTGCGGAAAACCAAACCGCCCTTTGCAGGCAAGCGGAGAGTCGAGTCGGTATGTTCCAGGCTGGAGTCAGCCAACATGTACGTCAGTTATCTCTTGGATAAGGAAGGCAGCATGTATCCCAATTCCGTGCGGCATCCCGGCTTGAACCTGAACCCCCAGAACTTTGCTCCCCCTCCTCCTCAGTACTCCGACTTCGCCGGCTATCATCACCATGTTCCCGGGATCAGCGCCGACCCGCACCACGGCCAGCCCGCCGGCTCCTGGGGCTCTCCCTACGCCCCGTCTCGGGAGGAATGGCACGGCTACGGAACCGGCGCTCCCACCGTCACCTCCTCGCCGGGCCAGCTGGCCTTCGGCCCCTCCGACTTTGCTCCCGTGCAGCCCCAGGGGGGAGCGGGCCTGCTGCCTTCCATGAGCACCATGGTCCCTCAGCTCTCTCCGAGCTCCCCCAGGCGGAATCCCTACGACTGGATGAGGCGCAACCTTCAGCCGAACCCTCAAGGTAAGACAGGAATTCCGGAGCGGGAAAGGAGTCATTCCTGTTTATTTTTATTCTTCACTGCTCTGTTGAGTCGATCCTTTTTTGCCTCAAGTAAAATCTGGCACCCGGGAACGCTAAGGGTGTCCGAGAAAGCATCAACCCAGATGTTTAAGGTGAAATATGTCTGAGCTGCAAATTTGCTCTGATTTATGCTCCTGTGAAGCTCCTCGGGATGGTTTTGCTACGTTGAAGGTGCTGTATAAGTGGAAGGTGTCGGTGTTGTGCTGTCATGTTGTACGGTTACACTGGCCAAAAGTCACATTATCTCGGTGTCGAAGTAGGGCCGAGACCGAGGGCACTGTCCAAGAGGGAGTTTCAGGAGGGTTTTAGAAGGTGGGAGCGGAGGGGTAGAGCTAACCAGACCAAGCGTTTTTGCACAAGAATTACAGAGGGCCGGTGGGGGGGGGGGGGGGGGGAGGGGGGGGGGAGTGGGGGGGGGGAGGGGGTGGGGTCGGGGGGGGGCAGGAGTGGGATGGGGGGAGAGGGGGAGGAAGGGAAGGGGGTTTGATGGCACCAATCTCGTCCCTTGAGTGAAGGGAGGTGCAGGGAGCCTTTGTAGTTCAGTTGGTCGAGCAGCGAGTGCGAGCTAGGGGACGTTGGGCACGGTGGGGACGAGGCCATGGAGGGTTTTGAAAATGGGGATCTGAAACTCTAATGACCGGGGAGGGGGGTGGTGGGTGCTGAAGGTCGGGAAGGAGGAGGGTGGTGGGGTGTGAGAATTAGGAATGCATCAGATATAGACCACGGGGCTTTCTCTCTATTCCTTCTTCGAAGCTCCAAATACCTCGTCCGACACAATCTCTCTCGCTGTGTGGAAATCGAGACTCACCACGCACTCTCCAAGCCAAGCTCAGTCTATCCCCAGAGCCCCAAAGCTGTGCAACTCTTCACCTCCCTCAGTCTCCCCCTCTGTTTCAAACAATCGACAGGCATCTAGCTCAACTATGGTGTCACCTAATCAACGATTGACCTCATTGTCTCTGCTGCTTTTTATAATCTTTCACTGCGATCCCTCTCAAGACAAAACAAAAAAATAAAAATCCCCAAAAGGAAATAAAACCATAAAACAGTTCTTTACAGTTTTAGTTGTCGTGTAGGTAATGGGATCGGTCCAGGTATTAGCTGCAGCGTGCCTTCTCATTAAAGGTAAACGCTAGACAGGGACAGATCCATCTTTCGGATGAGACATTAAACCGAGGCCCCGTCTGCTCTCTCAAGTGGACGTAAAAGATCCCACGGCACTATTTCGAAGAAGGGTATGGGAGCGCTCCCCGGTGTTCTGGGGCCAATATTTATCCCTCAACCAACATCACTAAAACAGATTATCCGGTCATTATCAGAGTGTTGTTTGTGGGAGCTTGCTGTGCGCAAATTGGCTGTCCTACATTGCAACAGTGACCCCACTTCAAAAGGTGCTTCATTGGCTGTGAAGTGCTTTGAGACGTCCAGTGATCGTGAAAGGCGCTACGGAAATACAAGTCTTTTCTTTCTTATTTATATTTTATTAACCCCTTGTGTCAGTTCCTTAAGGTATAAGATGGGTTAAGGAGACAGTGGGGGTAGATTTTGACTTTCTGCGATGGGGTACGACTGGCGATAACGAGTTGGCTGCCCGCTCTACATCTCTCCCCATTTGACTTCAACGGAAATAAAAATGAAGAGCGGTGTAAAAGGAGCTGCCGACTCGCTATCGCCCAACTTACACCGTCGCAAAACAGTCAATATCTGCCCCCCCCCCAGTGAGTTTCAGGCGGAACAGGAATCAAACGAAAACATTGTGAATTTCCTCGGACTTCTAACTTTGCCAGAAGTGCAAGAGAAAACTCTGGAGAGTCTGAGGAAATTCAGGCTCGTTGATTTGTCAATTTATTACAATTTGTTTTAAACGAACCGACACTGCAACCAGGAATCCGGTGTGTGATTGGTGACTGGGGGAAGAAGTACAGAGAATGTGGCAGCACAGAAACAGGCCATTTGGCCCAACTGCTCCGTGCCGATGTTTATGCTCCACACGGGCCTCCTCCCACCCCTCTTCATCTCTCCTATCAACATATCCTTCTATTCCCTTCTCCCTCATGTGTTTATCCAGCTTCCCCTTAAATCCATCTGAGCTATTCGCCTCAACCACTCCCTGTGGTAGCGAGTTCCACATTCTCGCCACTCTCTGGGTGAAGAAGTTTCTCCTGAATTCCCTATTGGATTTATTAGTGACTATCTTAAAAGGCCCTGAATTCTGGTCTCCCTCACAGGAGACTTTTTGTATCGTTGTCCTCAAACTGCTCAACCTGTTGCTGTGATTCTGCAGGGAAGTGGGACTGTAGCAGATAGCTCCATGTGAAGAGCTAGCACCAACCCGGGCTCGATGGGCCGAATGGCCTCCCTCGGTGCTGTCCATTACTATATCCTGTGAAATCAATTTCAATGACATGTTGCAAAATTTAAATCAAAAATCGAATCAAAAAATTTAGCAAAGAAGAAATTGTGGATCTTATTGATGGGTTTTAAAATTCTCATCCTTGTCTTCAAATCTCTCTGTGGCCCTCGCCCCCTCCCTATCTCTGTACCCTCCTCCAGCCCCACAACCCCCCGAGATCTCTGCGCTCCTCCAATTCTGGCCTCTTGAGCTTCTCCGATTTTAATCGCTCCACCATTGGCGGCCGTGCCTTCAGCTGCCTGGGCCCCAAGCTCTGGAATTCCCTCCCTAAACCTCTCCGCCTCTCTCTCCTCCTTTAAGATGCTCCTTAAAACCGACCTCTTTGGTCACCTGTCCTAATGTCTCCTTATGTGGCTCGGTGTCAATTTTTGTCTGATTTACGCTCCTGTGAAGCACCTTGGGATGTTTTACTACGTTAAAGGCGCTGTATAAATACAAGTTGTTGTTGTTCCTGTCGCAGGAGTTGTTCTTCGATAGAAAAGTTCTGAGTTAAAGTAGCACAAAGAGCAGCGAGTTCGAGATGGGGTGTCTGGCGATTGTATTAAGCGGCTTCATTCTGAGTTCAATATACGGTCTGGAGATTAAAACTCCTTGTGTAGAAAGCAAGGTGGTCCCAGCACAGCTGCGTGTTTCGAAAGAAAAACTTTATATTGTTTCTTAGCACGTTCTCAGATCGCAAAATCGCAAAGCGCTTCTCTCATTAAAAACTTGGAAATAGAGTTATCGCAATGTCTGCGCAGAGGAAGATCCCATAAAGATCAATGAGCGTTATTAGATTTTAATTTGCTTTTGGTGGCATTGGCTGTGGGATGAATGTTGAGCAAAGCCCTGGTTAGACCACACCTGGAGCACTGTGAGCAGTTCTGGGCACCGCACCTTAGGAAGGATATATTGGCCTTGGAGGGAGTGCAGCGTAGGTTTACCAGAATGATACCCGGACTCCAAGGGTTAAGTTACGAGGAGAGATTACACAAACTAGGGTTGTATTCCCTGGAATTTAGAAGGTTAAGGGGTGATCTGATCGAAGTTTTCAAGCTATTAAGTGGAACAGATAGGGTAGATAGAGAGAAACTATTTTCTCTGGTTGAGGATTCTAGGACGAGGGGGCATCGTCTACGCATAGGAAACGCAAAGGGTGGTAGAAGTTTGGAACTCTGTTCCACAAGCAGCAATTGATGCTGGGTCAATTGTTAATTTTAAGTCGGAGATTGATAGCTTTTTGTTAACCAAAGGTACGAAGGGATACGGGCCAAAGGTGGGTATATGGAGTTAGGTCGCAGATCAGCCGTGATCTCACTGAATGGCGGAACAGGCTCGAGGGGCTAAATGTCCTCCTGCTGTTCCTGTTTTATTTAGTTCATGTGTCAGAATCCTGTCGGGATCGTTAATCAAATATCGGGCTGTGTGGATCTGCTTTCTGGTCTCTGCTGTTCTCCTTTGTACGCAAATTGCCCGTCTCGTCAACGACCTGTTGCACTGTCAACGACCTGTTGCACTGTCAACGACCTGTTGCACTGTCGGCGTCATTTTGTTAGCGAGGCCCCTTCTCAAAGCCTCGTAAAACACTTCGGAAAAAACCTTGAGACTTTTCAACCTTATTTCTAGAATTTAAGCTATCCCACACACTCGCCCTTGCGTTTTGGACCAGGCTCTGTAGATACCGTCCTGTGAACCTCAAAGTAGACCGTCCCTGAGCCCAGCTCTTCCCCCGGTGACCTCCCAAGTCCACCAGAGGCCGCACGTCTTCAAACTGCCAGCCTGTATTTTTATAATAGGCAGCGCACTTAACTGACTGTTTTACAACAACTTGCATTTCTATAGCGCCTTTAACGTAGTAAAACGTCCCAAGGGGCTTCACAGGAGTGATTATCAAACAAAATACTGACAATTACATAGAATTACATAGAATATACAGCACAGAGACAAGTCATTCTGCCCAACTAGTCCATGCTGGCATTTATGCTCCAGACAAGCTACGTAAGGAGATATTAGGACAGGTAGAAGGAAGAAGGAACAGGGAGAGGCAATATGCACTTAATGGCACAGTTTTACAGAGTGTGCAGGGACAGAGGCACCTGGGAGTTAATGTGCATAGGTCCCTGAAGGTGACGGGACATATTGAGAGAGTGGTTAACAAAGCATATGGGATCTTGGGCTTCATAAATAGAGGTATTGAGTACAAAAGTAGAGGAGTTATGCTGAACCTTTATAAAGCGCTGGTTAGGCCACAACTGGAGTATTGCGTCCAGTTCTGGTCACCACACTTTAGGAAGGATGTGAAGGCCTTTGAGAGGGTGCAGAGGAGATTTACCAGAATGGTTCCGGGGATGGGGGAATCTTAGCTACAAGGACAGGTTGGAGAAGCTGGATTTGTTTTCATTAGAGCAAAGGAGGTTGAGGGGTGATTTGATAGAGGTGTACAAGATTATGACGGGTTTGGATAGGCTAGACGGGGAAAGGCTGTTCCCACTAGTTGATGGTACAAGGACTAGGGGACACAGATTTAAGGTTTTGGGCAAGAGATACAGGGGGGATGTGAGGGAAAACTTTTTTATGCAGCGAGTGGTGATGACCTGGAATTCGCTGCCGACGGAAGTGGTGGAAGCGGAGACACTCAATGTTTTCAAGGGGAGACTGGATAGGCACTTGAGGGAAATAAACTTGCAGGGCTACGGGGATAGAGCGGGGGAATGGGACTGACTGGATTGCTCTACAGAGAGCCGGCACGGACTCGATGGGCCGAATGGCCTCCTTCTGTGCCATTATGACTCTATGAGGTGAACAAAAGTTTGGTCAAAGAGGTAGGTTTTACGGAGCATCTTAAAGCAGGAAAGAGAGGTAGAGAGGCGGAGCGGTTGAAGGAGGGAATTCTTTTAGGGCCCAGGCTGAAGGCATGGCCGCCAATGGTGGAGCGATTAAAATCAGGGATGCTCAACAGGTCAGAATTGGAGGAGCGCAGAGATCTCAGAGGATTACATACGAACATACAAATTAGGAGCAGGAGTAGGCCACTTGGCCCCTCGAGCCTGCTCTGCCATTCAATAAGATCACGGCTGATCTGATTACTCCACATTCCCGCCTACCCCCGATAACCTTTCACCCCCTTGCTTACCAAGAATCTATCTACCTCTACCTTAAAATATTCAAAGACTCTGCTTCCACCGCCCTCTGAGGAAGAGAGTTCCAAAGACTCACGACCCTCTGTGAGAAAAAATGTCTCCTCATCTCTGTCTTAAATGGGTGACCCCTTATTTTTAAACAGTGACCCCTAGTTCTAGATTCTCCCACAAGAGGAAACATCCTCTCCACATTCACCCTGTCCAGACCCCTCAGGATCCAATATGTTCGAGCAGGTGTAGCCGCTGTGCCCACACGCAACGCAAAGTTCTGACGAAGGGTCTTCAACCTGAAACATTAACTCTGTTTCTCTCTCCACGGATGCTGCCTGGCCTGCTGAGTTTTTCCAGCATTTTCTGTTGTTGCTCAGTACCACTTCCCTGGTGATTATAATTTTCTTGCGTTCCTCCCTCCCTTCCATTTCCTGATTTACAGCTATTTCTGGGATGTTACTTGTATCCTCTATAGTGAAGACCGATGCAAAATACCTGTTCAATTCAACTGCCATCTCCTTATTTTCCATTATTACTTCCCCAGACTCACTTTTTATAGGACCAAAACTCACTTTGTTAACTCTTTTCTTTTTTAAATATCTATAGAAACTCTTACTATCTGTTTTTATATTTCTAGCTAGCTTTCTCTCGTACTCTAATTTTTCTCTCCTTATTCATTTGTGGGTTGTGGGGCTGGAGGAGGTTACAGAGATAGGGAGGGGGCGAGGCGGAGGAGGTTACAGAGATAGGGAGGGGGCGAGGCCATCAACACGAGGATGAGAATTGAGGCGGTGCTTAACTGGGAGCCAATGGTCAGTGAGCACAGGGGGTGATGGGTGAATAGGACTCGGTGCGAGTTAGGACACGGGCAGCAGAGTTTCGGTTAAGCTCAAGTTTACGGAGGGTCGAAGATAGGAGGCCGGCCAGGAGAGCGTTGGAATAGTGGAGTCTGGAGGTTTTACAACTGTTCTTCTTCTTAGGCAGTCCCTTGGAACCGAGGATGACTTGCTTCCACATTAAAAATGAGTTCTCAGGTGACTGATGAGTCCAATGCGGGACCTACAGTCTCTGTCACAGGTGGGGCAGACGGTGGTTGGAGGGGCGGGTGGGTGGGGTGCTTGGGTTGACGTGCGCTCCTTGTGCTGCTTGCGCTTGGCTTCCGCTTGCTCCCGGCGAAGAGACTCGAGGTGTTCGGCGCCTTCCCGGATGCTTCTCCTCCACTTTGTGCGGTCTTGGGCCAGGGATTCCCAGGTGTCAGTGGGGATGTTGCACGTTTTCAAGGAGGCTTTGAGGGTGTCCTTGAAGTGTTTCCTCTGCCCACCTGGGGCTCTCTAGCCATGTCGGAGCTCCGAGTAGAGTGCTTGTTTTGGGAGTCTCGTATCAGGCATGCGGATGATGTGACCCGTCCATCGGAGCTGATAGGAAACTGTTAGGGATGAAAAGAACCTCGTGGGCAGATTGGGGAGCGATGGGGAGTAGTTTGCGTGAATCTGTCAGATGTTCTATCGTAGTTTAAGTTTTCTCACGGTGTGCTACAGATATTGCAGCGATAATTGTAAATGTGGAACCTGCGATCTGGTTGCATTTGAATAGATCGTCCTATTGCTAGACACTTGTTTGAGCTTGCCTGCGAATACAGTCCCTTGCACTCTTGAGTGGAGGCTACACGTTAAACACCAAAACCGAATACAATGCGTGAGATTGAACCAAGTCCCTCTCTGAAAACATTGTAATTTAATTTTCTTTTTTAACCGACAAAGATCGAATACAGTACATTCGGGAGAATCATTATTCCTGCGATGCAATCTGTTCCTGAAATCTCAATGCACTAAAACAATTTGAATTGTCAATAATCTGTATGAAACAACAGAGTGGGAACTTAATACTGAAAAAAAGTTATTGAATTAACTGACTTTGTGAAGTAAAATGTGTTGATTGTAGATCCATTGCCTGCCATTTGCCTGAGCTGAATTTGAAGAGTTGTGTCCCTCTGTGTGATATCAGCAACACACACACACACACAAACGCTTTTGTCTGAATTTTCATTGCCTTAAATGTTAACCCATTTATTTTTTAAAGTTGTAGCACTCACTTGTTAAAGTACGAGACAGGAATCTCAGGCAACGTATTAATTACTGCCGTCGGACAAGGAGAAGATTAATCGCACTCTCTCCCTCTCTAACTCAATTGTTCCCAGGACATCGAGACTCAGTTACTCACCATCCCTCCCTCCTGCAATCTGCAGGTTTCCAAAACCCAAGCTTGGTGTTTTTTGTTTAATTTATTCATTCATGGGAGGTGGGTGTCCCTGGCAACGCCCACCTCCTATGAATTGCCCATCCCTAGTAAGACCGCCTATTTCCACCTCCGTAACATCGCCCAACTCCGTCCCTGCCTCAGCTCATCTGCTGCTGAAACCCTCATCCATGCCTTTGTTACCTCTAGACTTGACGATTCCAACACACTCCTGGCTGGCCTCCCACATTCTACCCTACGTAAACTTGAGGTCATCCAAAACTTGGCTGCCCGTTCACCCATCACCCCCTGTGCTCGCTGACCTACATTGACTCCCAGTTAAGCAATACCTCGATTTTAAAATTCTCATCCTCGTTTTCAAATTCCTCCATGCCCTCGGCCCCCTCCCTATAAGAACATAAGAACATAAGAACTAGGAGCAGGAGTAGGCCAATCGGCCCCTCGAGCCTGCTCCGCCATTCAATAAGATCATGGCTGATCTGATCCTAACCGCCAATCTACTATCTATCACAGAACCATCTCCTGCATCTAACAGAATTGCACACACGAAATAGGAGCAGGATCAGGCTACACGGTCCCTGGGCCCGCTCCACTACCCACAGGGCCATGACCGATCCGAACCTAGACTCATGTCCAAATTCCTGCCCACTCCCCGTAACCCTTAATGCCCTTTACTTCTAGGAAACTGTCTATTTCTGTTTTAAATTTATTTAATGATGTAGCTTCTACAGCTTTTTGTGGCAGCATATTCCATGGACCTACCACCCTCTGAGTGAAGTAGTTCCTCCTCATCTCAGTTTTGAAAGAGCAGCCCCTTATTCTAAGACTATGTCCCCTAGTTCTAGTCTCACCCGTCATCGGGAACATCCTCCCCGCATCCACCCGATCCAACCCCTTCACAATCTTATATGTTTCAATAAGATCGCCTCTCATTCTTCTGAACTCCAATGAGTAGAGTCCCAATCTACCCAACCTCTCCTCATATGACCACCCCCTCATCCCCGGGATTAACCGAGTGAACCTTTTTTGCACTGCCTCGAGAGCAAGGATGTCTTTCCTTAAGCAAGGACACCAAAACTGTATGCAGTATTCCAGGTGCGGTCTCACCAATACCTTGTACAACTGAAGCAATACCTCCCTATTTTTATATTCTATCCCCCTAGCAATGAAAGCCAACATTCCATTTGCCTTCTTAATTACTTGCTGCACCTGCATACTAACCTTTTGAGTTTCGTGCACCAGGACCCCCAGATCCCTTTGCACTTCAGTACTCTCCAGTTTCTTGCCATTAAGATAATAAATTGCTCTAGGATTTTTCCTGCCAAAGTGCATCACCTCACACTTTCCAGTGTTGTATTCCATCTGCCAAATCTCTGCCCACTTACTTAGCCTGTCTATGTCCCCTTGCAGGTTTTTTATGTCCTCCTCACTCACTACTTTCCCTCCCATCTTTGTATCATCTGCAAATTTTGATATGTTACACTTGGTCCCTTCCTCCAAATCGTTAATATAGATTGTAAAGAGTTGGGGACCCAGCACTGACCCCTGTGGAACACCACTAGTTACTGATTGCCAGTCTGAGAATGAACCATTTATCCCAACTCTTTGCTTTCTGTTAGATAGCCAATCCTCTATCCATGCCAGAATATTACCCCCAATCCCGTGATTTTTTACCTTAAGCAATAATCTTTTGTGTGGCACCTTGTCAAATGCCTTTTGGAAGTCTAAATACACTACGTCCACTGGTTCCCCTTTATCCACTCTATATGTTACTTCCTCAAAGAACTCCAGCAAATTTGTCAAACATGACTTCCCCTTCGTAAAACCATGCTGACTTTGTCCTATTAAATTATGATTATCCAAATGTCCTGTTACTGTTTCCTTAATAATGGACTCCAAAATTTTACCTACCACAGATGTTAGGCTAACCGGTCTATAGTTACCAGCCTTCTGTCTACTGCCCTTTTTAAATAAGGGTGTTACATTAGCAGTTTTCCAGTCTGCTGGGACCTTAGCGGAATCCAGGGAGTTTTGAAAAATGATTACCAATGCATCTACAATCCCAACCGCCACTTCCTTCAAGACTCTAGGATGTAAGCCATCAGGTCCAGGTGATTTATCCGCCTTGAGTCCCATTATTTTACCGAGTACCACTTCCTTAGTGATTTTGATCGTGTTTAGCTCCTCTCCCCCTATAGCCCCCTGTTTGTCCAGTGTTGGGATATTCTTAGTGTCCTCTACTGTAAAGACTGATACAAAATATTCATTCAGTGTTTTTGCCATCTCCATATTTCCCACCATTAATTTCCCGGTCTCATCCTCTAAGGGACCAACATTTACTTTAGCCACCCTTTTTCTTTTTATATAACTATAAAAACTCTTACTATCTGTTTTTATATTTTTTGCTAATTTACTTTCATAATCTATCTTCCCTTTCTTAATCAATCTTTTTGTTATTTTTTGCTGCCTTTTAAAGTTTTCCCAATCCTCTGTCCTCCCACTGGATTTCGCTACCTTATATGCCCTTGTTTTTAGTCGAATACTATCCTTAATTTCTTTACTTAGCCAATCTTCTCCAGCCCCACGACCCCCCCCTTTAATTCTGGCCTCTTGAGCATCCCTGATTTTAATCGCTCAACCATTGGTGGCCGTGCCTTCAGCTGCCTGGGCCCTAAGCTCTGGAATTCCCTCCCTAAACCTCTCTGCCACTCTACCTCTCTCTCCTCCTTTAAGATGCTCCTTAAAACCTACCTCTTTGACCAAGCTTTTGGTCATTTGACCTAATTTCTCCTTATGTGGCTTGGTGTCAAATTTTGTTTTATAACACTCCTGTGAAGAGCCTTGGGATGTTTTACTACGTTAAAGGCGCTATATAAATACAATTTGTTGTCACTGTTGCCCCTTGAGAAGGTGGTGGGTGGATGGTGTCACTGACTCCTTACCTTACTGAACTTTATCTTCCCTACGTGACAGCTAACACAGGCTGGACAATCTCGATACAGTACGACTCAACGCTCAGGTTTAGAGAGACCGATCTCAGTGAACATTTAATTGGAGCTGAATTTGGTCAGCAACACAGTCTCTAGTGGGTGGAGACAAAAACTAGGGGCCATAAATATAAGATAGGCATAGTCATAGAGTCATAGGGGGAAAAATTCCGTATCGCCCCATTTGGGGCGCAATTATCGGCCGGGCACAAAGATTAGCGCCTGGCGCTAATTATCGCCTCCGACTGAAAACTTGACTTTTATTGCCCCTGGAGGTGATTGGAGTGCTAAATCAGGCGCTACACATCTGTCTTAAGGCGCAAAGCCCGAGGAGCGAGGCGCTAACTTAGAGCGCTGGCGAAGATAATGTGATGTCAGTCAGCAATGGAACACACACACAATGGCACGGGCCAGTTCTTAAAGGGGAGGGTTGCTCTTGCTTTCCATCCACATCCTGCTCATTGCAGCCTTGAATCTGCTGGAAAGAACAATGGAGAGGCCCAGGGAAAGAACTCAGAGTGCAGCCCCCACAGTCTCTTCTAAATCGATACAAGGAAGGGCAAATCAAAATGAACCTGCAAAGTGCTGCTCAGTACCCAAAACTCCTTCACATAGTGTAGAATCTCTCCAGAAGTCTCTCTCTCTCTCAGAATGCGTGGTTCAAAAATGTCAACAACAATAAAAGGCAGGAAGCGGTCGCCTTTAAATAGCGCTCCCCCAGTCCCTTCCTGACTGCAAAACGCTCCCCTCAGCCTGTCATTGCTAGCGGCAGGCGGTAAGGCAGGGGGCGCCACTCAATATCCGCTCCCGGGCACTACCGGGGCGTTGCGCACTCGACTGACGTCACGATCTGCGGGCGCAGGAGATCGTGGCGGTAGTGTTTAGTGCCGCCGCAAAATGTCTAGTTAATTTCGCGAGCGGCGCAAATATTGCCGCGCCCGGGCGCTAGTTGCTTTGCGCCCCATTAGCGCCCTCGTAAGGCGCTAACGGGAGGCGCAACCAACTGAATTTTTCCCCCATAGAGTTATACAGCACAGAAAGAGGCCCTTCGGCCCATCGTGTCCGCGCCGGCCATCAAACCCTGTCTATTCTAATCCCATTTTCCAGCACTTAGTCCGTAGCCTTGTATGCTATGGCGTTTCAAGTGCTCATCTAAATGCTTCTTGAATGTTGTGAGGGTTCCTGCCTCTACCACCCTTTCAGGCAGTGAGTTCCAGATTCCAACCACCCTCTGGGTGAAAAAGTTTTTCCTCAAATCCCCTCTAAACCTCCTGTCCCTTACCTTGAAACTATGCCCCCTGGTTATTGACCCCTCTACTAAGGGGAACGGTTCCTTTCTATCTACCCTATCTATGCCCCTCATAATTTTGTACACCTCAATCAGGTCCCCCCTCAGCCTTCTCTGCTCCAAGGAAAACAACCCCAGCCTGTCCAGTCTCTTTTCATAGCTGAAGCGCTCCAGCCCAGTTAACATCCTGGTGAATCTCCTCTGCACCCTCTCCAATGCAATCACATCCTTCCTATAGTGTGGCGACCAGAACTGCACACAGTATTCCAGCTGTGGCCTAACTAGCATTTTGTACAGCTCCATCATAACCTCTCTGCTCTTATAATCTATGCCTCAGCTAATGAAGGCAAGTATCCCATATGCCTTTTTAACCACCTTATCTACCTGTCCTGGTGCCTTCAGGGATCTATGTACATGCACACCAAGGTCCCTCTGATCCTCTGTCCTTCCTAGGATCCTACCATTCATTGTGTATTCCCTTGCCTTGTTTGTCCTTCCAAAATGCATCACCTCACACTTTTCAGGGTTAAATTCCATTTGCCTCTGTTCTGCCCATTTGACCAACCCATCTATATCGTCCTGTAGCCTGAGGCTTCCCTCCTCGCTATTTACCACTCCACCAATTTTCGTGTCATCTGCAAACTTACTGATCATACCTCCTACATTCATATCTAATACATCCTACATTCATATCTAATGTAGGAGGTATTAGATATGAATGTAGGAGGAATGATCAGTAAGTTTGCTAACAAATAGTCACTAATAAATCCAATGAGGAATTCAGCAGAAACTACCCAGAGAGTGTTGAGAATGTGGAACTCGCTACCACAGGGAGTGGTTGAGGCGAATAGTGTAGATGGATTTAAGGGGAAGCTCGATAAACACACGAGGGAGAAAGGAATAGAAGGATATGCTGACAGAGTGAGATGAAGAGGGGTGGGAGGAGGCTCGTGTGGAGCAGAAACACCGGCACGGACCAGTTGGGCCGAATGGCCTGTTTCTGTGCTGTATGTTCTGTGTAATTCCATGTAACAGACCAGTCACTCTTTTTCTTCTTCTTTCGTATGGTAGTAGCAAAGCAAATCAGATGTCAATATCTAAGTCAGATATCCAGGCCGAAGCTTCCGGAGTAACAGCGTGGATTTCTTGTAGGCTGCCTGTGAATTTCCTCAGAGAGCAGTGCGCAATGATGTGCTCCATGGTCTGATCAGGAGCTCCACAGTCACATGATGGGGATGCTTTAATCTTCCATCTATGGAGAAGGTGGCAGCATCGACCATGACCGGTTCTAAATCGTTGAAGGTGGCAGGTCAGGTTGAGAAAGCGGTTAAAAAAGCATACGGGATCCTGGACTTCATAAATAGAGACAGAGAGTACAAAAGCAAGGAAGTTATGATGACCCTTTATAAAACACTGGTTCAGCCTCAACTGGAGTATTGTGTCCAATTCTGGGCACCGCACTTTAGGAAGGATGTGAAGACCTTGGAGAGGGTGCAGAAAAGATTTACGAGAATGGTTCCAGGGATGAGGGACTTCAGTTACGTGGATAGACTGGAGAAGCTGGAGTTGTTCTCCTTAGAGCAGAGAAGGTTGAGAGGAGATTTGATAGAGGTGTTCAAAATCATGGTGGGTCTGGACAGAGTAGATAGAGAGAAACTGTTCCCATTGGCGGAAGGGTCGAGAACCAGAGGACACAGATTTAAGGTGATTGGCAAAAGAACCAAAGGCAACATCAGAAAAAACTTTTTTACGCAGCGAGTGGTTATGATCTGGCATGCACTGCCTGAAAGGATGGTGGAGGCAGACTCAATCACGGCTTTCAAAAGGGAATTGGATAAGTACCTGAAGGAAAAGCATTTGCAGGGCTGTGGGGAAAGGGCGGGGGAGTGGAACTAGCTGAAGAGCTCTTGCAGAGAGCCAGCACGGGCTCGACGGGTCGAATGGCCTCCTTCTGTGCTGTAATCATTCTATGATTCTATAATTCTAAATATACGCAGTGCATTCGAATCTTCAGTACTGTATCTGTAGACCCCAACACAAGGGCTGGATCAGGGAGGGAGAGAGGCCAACAGAACTATATTGTGAGCGCACCAGTTAGAACGAGCTGCTCACTCAGACGCCAAAGGTGAGAGAAAAGGTATAATATTCACTGGGAAATCTCACCATCTCGAAATGGCAAACTGCGTTAGTCATGGGAGATTGTACCTGGGTACAGAAGTGGCCTCTAGTTTTACACGTTGATTTAAAGTTGAATGTTCTTATCAGTTTTTGTTCTTCAAGTAGCAACAACGATAACTTGTATTTAACACCTTTATTGTAGTAAAATCATTCCAAGGCGCTTCACAGGGGTGCAGTCAGATTACATTCGATATCGAGCCCCATAAGGAGATATTAGGAGAGGAGACCAAAAGCTTGGTCAAAGAGGTAGGTTTTAAGGAGCATCTTAAAGGAGGAGAGAGAGGCGGTGAGGTTTAGGGAGGGAATTCCAGAGCTTCAGGCCCAGGTGGTTGAAGGCACGGCCGCCAATGATGGGGCAGAGGGAGTCGGGGATGCTCAAGAGGCCAGATTCGGAGGAACGCAGAGATCTCGACGGTTGTTGGGGCTGGTGGATGTCACAGAGATAGGGAGGGGGCAAGGCCGTGGAGGGATTTGAACACAAGGATGAGAATTTTAAAATCGAATAGGCAAAGGGAGTGTGGTATCGTGATCTTAATGTCGATGTTGATGTGGGAGAGGGTGGGCCTCTGGAGAGGGTTGTGCTGTAGTTCCTTCAACAACAAAGTCAATATGCTTGAAGAATGGAGGTGGAGATGTAAACAGGGCTGGTGACACTGAGCAACAGAAGGGGCTGCTCTCTACCATTGTCCTGGCCTGGGTTCTGTATCTATGGAGCTGTGATACACGCAGTCTCTGCCCTTTGATCTGACTCCCTGGCTTTCTGTTTCTCACTGTGTTTGTCAAACACTCTTTTTAAATTTCTAACCCCTCCTTGCAAATTCACATCAAACAAGTCTCCTGGTTAGAAAAAGATAGGCACAATCTCAGCCATCTGCTCTTGTGTTCTTAGAATTGTCGTCTATTTGGCAATGGAAGGTCAGAGGTCAAAGTTTGTCTTCTCAGTTTTGTCAGACCTGCTATGTTAGTGTGAGTGTGAGTGTGTGTGTGGGTCCCTATGTGCAAGCTCACGCGAATGTGTGTTTGTATGTATGTTCATGTGTGCGCGAGTGTATATCTGTGCGTCTCTCTTATGTTTGTGTGTCTCTATGTGTGTGTCTATGTGTGAATGTATGTTTTTGTGTGTGTCTGTCTGTATGTGTGTGTGTGTGAGTAGGAGAGCATTTGTGTATGTGACTGTATGTGAGTGTGTGCATATGAGAGTGTGTGTATGAGAGTGTGTCTGTGTGTGTGAGTATGTATGAGAATATGTGTGAGTGTGTGTATGTCTGTGTGTGAGTGTGTGTGTGTATGAGAGTGTATGAGTGTGTGCATGAGAGTGTGTGACTGTGTAAGTGTGTGTATATGAGTGTAAGTGTGTGTGTGTATCCTGCAGCCATCCCAATACACACCAACTAATCCTTGCACTAAATATTCTCATTTGAAGAGCTGTAAGTGGTTAAATGCACTGATGACTTCCTCAAAAACACGATAGACCTGGAGGCGCACGGTCCAGAGACAGTTCAACGTGAAGTGGGAGCTTAAAGTACACATTATGGGCACTGAGTCTGAAACAGGATGCAATGCAATTGCTTCAATTATTGGATCTATATTTTAATTGAAGTTGGCAGAGACTTTATTGCTTCTGTTTTATTGATTCATTGCTCCTCTGAACTTTCATCTCCTGTCTCGGATGCAAGTATTCTGTCCTACACACCCTTCCTCTGCACTGCATCCTGTGTCACAATCAACATAAGAACATAAGAAATAAGAGCAGGAGTTGGCCATTCGGCCCCTCCAAGCCTGCTCCGCCATTCAATGAGATCATGGCTGATCTTCGACCTCAACTCCACTTTCCCGCCCAATCCCCAGATCCCTTGATTCCCCGAGAGTCCAAAAATCTATCGATCTCAGCCTTGAATATACTCAACGATTCAGCATCACAGCCCTCTGGGGCAGAGAATTCTAAAGAATCATCACCCTCTGAGGGAAGAAATTTCTCCTCACAGAAATTCCTACATTACAACAGTGACTACACTTCAAAAAGTACTTCATTGGCTGTAAAGCGCTTTGGGACATCCGGTGGCCGTGAAAGGTGCTGTAGAAATGTAAGTCTTTCTTTCTTCCTTTCTCTTCATCTCAGTCTTAAATGGCCAACCCCTTATCCTGAGACTACGCCCCCTAGTTCTAGACTCTCCAGCCAGGGGGAAACAGCCTCTCAGCATCTACCCTGTCAATCCCCTTCAGAATCTTATATGTTTCAATGAGATTAGGTCAAGATTTGTTTGACTGTCTCCTTCTCTAATTTGCTCCTTTCCAGGGTCTCCCCTCCCTCAGTCTTGTCCCCCTGCAATTTACACCCATCAGGTAAGGTTGTGTAGTGGCTATGTCCTGAGATGAACTTCCGACAACATAGCCTCTCCATCACCAAGACTCTCCCTAGCATCTGTCTGAGACTGAACCACACTGTTCGCAACCTTGGTGTCATATTTGACCCTGAAATGAGCTTCCGACCACATATCCGCACCATAACAAAGACCGCCTACTTTCCACCTCCGTAACATCGCCCGTCTCCACCCCTGCCTCAGCTCATCTACTGCTGAAACCCTCATCCATGCCTTTGTTACCTCTAGACTCGACTATTCCAACGCACTCCTGTCCGGCCTCCCACCTTCCACCCTACATAAACTTCAGCTCATCCAAAACTCTGCTGCCCCGTGTCCTAACTCGCACCGAGTCCTGTTCGCCCATCACCCTCTGTTCTCGCTGACCTAAATTGGCTCCCGGTCCAGCAATGTCTAGATTTCAAAATTCTCATCCTTGTTTTCAAATCCCTCCACGGCCCTCGCCCCCTCCCTATCTCTCTAACCTCCTCCAGCCCCACAACCCCCCCGAGATCTCTGCGCTCCTCCAATTCTGGCCTCTTGAGCATCCCCAATTTCCATCACTCCACCATTGGCGGCCGTGCCTTCAGCCGCCTGGGCCCTAAGCTCTGGAATTCCCTCCCTAAACCTCACCTAATGTCTCTTTAGGGAAGGAAACCTGCCGTCCTCACCCGGTCTGGGCCTACATGTGACTCCAGTCCCACACCAACACGGTTGACTCTTAACTGCCTCATTTAATTTTTTTATTGTGACCACCCAGTATTTCTTTGTAAAGTTACACAGCACTGTTTTAAATGTTCTAAAGTGGCCTAGCGAGTCACTCAGTTGCATCAAACCGCTGCCAGTACTTAGAGAAGGCCCACTATCACTACCTCAGGGCAACTAGGGAAGGGCAATAAATGCCGGCCTTGCCAGCGATGCCCACACCCCGAGAATGAATCTAAAAAATGCCTTTTAGAACCCAGGTTTGGTGTTATCCAGCCACTCCTACTTAATTTATCATGTCCTCTCTTCAAATCTTTCTAAACTTGCCGATGTCTCTGGCCTTTGACCCTTCACCTGGCGGATTTACAGCAAGGAGACAGCTAATTCTTAAACTATTGTGCAGAAAATCACGGGCTGGCTGGTATCCTTTTAATGTTTACAGCACCCATTTCAAACAGTGTGGGTTCAAGTCCCACTCCAGAGACCTGAGCACAGAAATCCAGGCCAACTCTCCCAGTGCAGTTGCTGAGCTCCGCTGCACTGTCGGAGGTGTCGTCTTTTGGATGAGACTTTAAACCGAGGCCCCGTCTGCCCCGCTCAGGTGGATGTAAAAGATCCCACGGCCACTATTTCGAAGAAGAGCAGGGGAGTTCTCCCCGGTGTCCTGGGCCAATATTTATCCCTCAACCAACATCACTAAAAAACAGATGATCTGATCATTATCACATTGCTGTTTATGGGAGCTTGCTGTGCGCAAATTGGCTGCTGCGTGTCCTACAGAACAACAGCGACTACACTCCAAAAAGCACTTCACTGGCTGTAAAGTGCTTTGGGGCGTTCCTGAGGTCGTGAAAGGCGCTATAGAAATGCACGTTCTTTCTTTTACAAAGTACACTATTAGTTCTCAATAAAAAGCGAAACGAGGTTGCTGTATCTTCACACTCGCTTCCCTTTTAGAACAGTGTGAAGCAGTGGAAGGATCCGTGGGCTGATTAAAATTCGACAGGCCGCAACGTGAACGCTCCTTCCATGCCTTGACCATCTTCCTCCCAGCCGATTGTGGGGGTGGGTGGGGAGCAGTCAGTCCTAAATGGAGGGAGGGGTTTATGACCACCGACCCATACCCATACCGCTACAACTGTACAGGATATTGGTGAGACCACACCTGGAGTACTGCGTACAGTTTTGGTCTCCTTATTGAAGGAAGGATATATTTGCATTGGAGGCAGTTCAGAGACGATTCACGAGGTTGATTCCAGAGATGAAGGGGTTGACTTATGAGGAAAGATTGAGCAGGTTGGGCCAATACTCATTGGAATTTAGAAGAATGAGAGGTGATCTTATTGAAACATATAAGATACTGAGGGGGCTCGACAAGGTAGATGCAGAGAAGATGTTTCCCCTCGTGGGGAAATCTAGAACTCGGGGGTATAGTTTCAGAATAAAGGGTCGTCCTTTTAGAACTGAGATGAGGAGGAATTTCTTCTCTCAGAGGGTCGTAACTCTGTGGAATTCTCTGCCCCAGAGAGCTGTGGAGGCTGGGTCATTAAATACATTTAAGGTGGAGATAGACAGATTTTTGCAATATAAGGGAGTGAAGGGTTATGGGGAGCGGGCGGGGAAGTGGCTTTGAGCCCAAGATCAGCCATGATCTTATTGAATGGCGGAGCAGGCTCGAGGGACCAAGTGGCCTATTCCTGCCCCTATTTCTTATGTTCTTATGTTCTTATACGATGAGGGGTGAGGGGTCACCCACACCCACTTGACGCGAGAATCCCGCTGGATGTCAACCCAGACTCCACACGCCGGGACGGTCTGCAGTGGGGGGTCTAACCCTGCACCTTCTGACACTGTGGCAGAAATGCTGGCAATGAGCCCAAGCCTCGCGCCTGGCCTCAAGTGACCAGACCAGTTGAAATTGGATTATTTTGTAACAATCTCAAACATCCAGGTGAGCTGGGCACTAGAAGGTTCATGAATATTCCTGCCATGACATCACAAGAGCCCTCGGCTGGGGCATGAAGTGCGGACCAGAACTGTGAGAGGAGGCCCTGAGGGTGCGGATTACACCAATGACAGGATGGCTAATTCCTGGAGCTTGTTGGGAGATAAGAGAGGTTTAATTGTCTTTGTGTACGGTAACCTACAAAGAGAAAAAGCAAAGGGGAATTAGCATTTGCTCAATATTAGTGTGTTATCTGTTGTTTGAGAGATGCCCTTATCTGTCTAGTTAAATAGAGACGAGAGGGGAGTGAGGAGGTAGTGCTCCTAAAAGTGAGGGTTGGTGTCTGCTCGGATGCATTTGATATGCTTTTCCCCCCTCTGGTCAGTAAAATGCGACAGCAGCTACACAGTTCCTGTTAATGTCAGCCGTGGCTCAGTTGATAGCCCCGTTGCCTTTGAGTTAGAATGTTGCGGGTTCGAGTCCAACTCCAGAGACTTGAGCGCAAAAATCTAGGCTGTGCTGAGGGAGCGCTGCACTGTCGGAGGTGCCGTCTTTCGGATGAGACGTTAAACCGAGGCCCCGTCTGCTCTCTCAGGTGGACGTAAAAGATCCCACGGCCACTATTTTGAAGAAGAGCAGGGGAGTTATCCCCGGTGTCCTGGGGCCAATATTTATCCCTCAATCAATATCACTAAAACAGATTATCTGGTCATTATCACATTGCTGTTTGTGGGAGCTTGCTGTGCGCATAATTAGCGGTCACATTTCCTACATTACAACAGTGACTGCACTTCAGAAAGTACTTCATTGGCTGTAAAGCGCTTTGGGACGTCCGGTAGTCGTGAAAGGCGCTGTAGAAATGCAAGTCTTTCTTTTTTCGCAGGTGAAGGTATAACTCTGGTTTCAGGGTAATGGTGTCAGGGTCATGATGTCAGGGTCCCGCTGGTCCTGCCCCCGATCCATTCAAACATAAATGTGCAGTAGAATGTATGAGGAAATAAGTCCGTTGAATGTTTACACCCTGCATTAATCATAACGCAAATCATATCACAATAAATTACAACAACTACAGATCAACATCATTAAAACTGTTGCCTGGGCCCTAAGCTCTGGAATTCCCTCCCTACACCTCTCCACCTCTCTCTCCTCCTTTAAGATGCTCCTTAAAACCTACCTCTTTGACCAAGTTTTTGGTCATCAGCCCTAATTTCTCTTTATGTGGCTCAGTGTCAAATTTTTTGTCTTGTAATATGACTATGACGCGCCTTGGGACGTTTTACTATGTTAACGGCGCTATATAAATACAACTTGTTGTTGTTGTTGTAATCGTGCTCAGTCCCACATCCCCCGCTTTTTGTCCATGACCCTGTCAGTTCCTCATCCTCAAGTCCCTGGCCGACTCCCTTTTAAAATTATTGATGGAATCAGCTTCCACAACCTTTCCAGGTCGAGCGTTCCAGATCCCCACAACTCTCGGAGCGAAAAAAATTCTCCTTTAGATCTTTTAAATCTATCTTCTTCTTCTTAGGCAGTCCCTCGGAACCACGGATGACTCGGAACAAGGATGAATCTATGACCTCTGGTTATTGACCCACTCGCTAGGGGGAATAGCTTTTCTCTCTCTACTCTGTCAAAACCTCTCATCATCCTGAAAACCTCTAATAGGTCAACTCTTAACCTTCTCTGTTCCTAAATATTCCAACCTCTCCTCGTAACTGAGGTCCCTCATCTTTGGTAATATCCTGGCAAACCTTCTTTGTACCCTTATTAAATCCTATCACAATATATTACACTTAAATTAATCTTGAATCACATCATAGATGGGCAGGGCTGTTTACACATGGAATGGAAAGTTTATACATGGAATGGAATGTTTATACATGGAATGGAATATTTATAAATGGAATGGAATGTTTATACATGGAATGGTTTGTTTATACATTGAATGGAATGTTTATACATTGAATGGAATGTTTATTCGTGGAATGGTTTGTTTATACATTGAATGGAATGTTTATACATGGAATGATCTGTTCATACATTGAACAGAATATTTATACATGGAATGGAATGTTCATATGCGGACTGGAATGTTTATACGTTGAATGGGCTGTTTATACATGGAATGGAATATATATAAATGGAATGGAATGTTTATACCTGGAATGGAATGTTTATAGCTGGAATGGCAAGTTTATACATGGAATGGGCTGATTATACGTGGAATGGAATGTTTATACATGGAATGGAATGTTTATACGTGGAATGGGCTGATTATACATGGAATGGAATGTTTATACATGGAATGAAATGGTTATACCTGGAATGGAATGTTTATACGTGGAATGGGCTGATTATACGTGGAATGGAATGTTTATACCTGGAATGGAATGTTTATACGTGGAATGGGCTGATTATACGTGGAATAGAATGTTTATACATGGAATGGAATGTTTATACCTGGAATGGAATGTTTATACGTGGAATGGTCTGTTTATACATTGAACAGAATATTTATACATGGAATGGAATGTTCATATGTGGACTGGAATGTTTATACGTTGAATGGGCTGTTTATACATGGAATGGAACATATACAAATGGAATGGAATGTTTATACCTGGAACGGAATGCTTATAGCTGGAATGGCATGTTTATACATGGAATGGGCTGATTATACGTGGAATGGAATGCTTATACATGGAATGGAATGTTTATGCCTGGAATGGAATGTTTATACATGGAATGGTCTGTTTATACGTGGAATGGACTGTTTATACATGGGATGGAATGTTTATACATGGAATGGTCTGTTTATACGTGGAATGGGCTGATTATACGTGGAATGGAATGTTTATACGTGGAATGGAATGTTTATATGTGGAATGGACTGTTTATACATGGAATGGAATGTTTATACCTGGAATGGAATGCTTATACGTGGAATGGTCTGTTTATATGTGGAATGGACTGTTTATACATGGAATGGAATGTTTATACCTGGAATGGAATGCTTATACGTGGAATGGGCTGATTATACGTGGAATGGAATGTTTATACGTGGAATGGAATGTTTATATGTGGAATGGACTGTTTATACATGGAATGGAATGTTTATACCTGGAATGGAATGTTTATACGTGGAATGGAATGTTTATATGTGGAATGGACTGTTTATACATGGAATGGAATGTTTATACCTGGAATGGAATGCTTATACGTGGAATGGTCTGTTTATACGTGGAATGGTCTGTTTATACATGGAAGGGAATGTTTATACGTGGAATGGTATGTTTATACATGGAATGGACTATTTATACATGGAATGGAATGTTTATACGTGGAATGGTCTGTTTATACATGGAATGGTCTGTTTATACGTGGAATGGAATGTTTATACGTGAAATAGTCTGTTTAAACGTGGAATGGAATGTTTATACCTGGAATGGAATGTTTATACGTGGAATGGTCTGTTTATACGTGGAATGGGCTGTTTATTTCTGGAATGGACTGTTTATACATAGAATGGAATGTTTATACATGGAATGGGCTGATTATACGTGGAATGGAATGTTTATACGTGGAATGGAATGTTTATATGTGGAATGGTCTGTTTATATGTGGAATGGAATGTTTATACCTGGAATGGAATGTTTATACGTGGAATGGTCTGTTTATACCTGGAATGGGCTGTTTATACATTGAATGGAATGTTTATTCGTGGAATGGTTTGTTTATACATTGAATGGAATGTTTATACATGGAATGGGCTGTTTATACATTGAACAGAATATTTATACATGGAATGGAATGTTCATATGTGGACTGGAATGTTTATACGTTGAATGGGCTGTTTATACATGGAATGGAATATATATAAATGGAATGGAATGTTTATACGTGGAATGGAATGTTTATAGCTGGAATGGCAAGTTTATACATGGAATGGGCTGATTATACGTGGAATGGAATGTTTATACCTGGAATGGAATGTTTATACGTGGAATGGTATGTTTATACATGGAATGGACTATTTATACATGGAATGGAATGTTTATACGTGGAATGGTCTGTTTATACATGGAATGGTCTGTTTATACGTGGAATGGAATGTTTATACGTGAAATAGTCTGTTTAAACGTGGAATGGAATGTTTATACCTGGAATGGAATGTTTATACGTGGAATGGTCTGTTTATACGTGGAATGGGCTGTTTATTTCTGGAATGGACTGTTTATACATAGAATGGAATGTTTATACATGGAATGGGCTGATTATACGTGGAATGGAATGTTTATACGTGGAATGGAATGTTTATATGTGGAATGGTCTGTTTATATGTGGAATGGAATGTTTATACCTGGAATGGAATGTTTATACGTGGAATGGTCTGTTTATACCTGGAATGGGCTGTTTATACATTGAATGGAATGTTTATTCGTGGAATGGTTTGTTTATACATTGAATGGAATGTTTATACATGGAATGGGCTGTTTATACATTGAACAGAATATTTATACATGGAATGGAATGTTCATATGTGGACTGGAATGTTTATACGTTGAATGGGCTGTTTATACATGGAATGGAATATATATAAATGGAATGGAATGTTTATACGTGGAATGGAATGTTTATAGCTGGAATGGCAAGTTTATACATGGAATGGGCTGATTATACGTGGAATGGAATGTTTATACCTGGAATGGAATGGTTATACCTGGAATGGAATGTTTATACGTGGAATGGGCTGATTATACGTGGAATGGAATGTTTATACCTGGAATGGAATGTTTATTCGTGGAATGGGCTGATTATACGTGGAATAGAATGTTTATACATGGAATGGAATGTTTATACCTGGAATGGAATGTTTATATGTGGAATGGTCTGTTTATACATTGAACAGAATATTTATACATGGAATGGAACGTTCATATGTGGACTGGAATGTTTATACGTTGAATGGGCTGTTTATACATGGAATGGAACATATACAAATGGAATGGAATGTTTATACCTGGAACGGAATGCTTATAGCTGGAATGGCATGTTTATACATGGAATTGGCTGATTATACGTGGAATGGAATGCTTATACATGGAATGGAATGTTTATGCCTGGAATGGAATGTTTATACATGGAATGGACTGTTTATACCTGGAATGGAATGTTTATACATGGAATGGTCTATTTATACGTGGAATGGAATGTTTATACGTGGAATGGTCTGTTTATACGTGGAATGGAATGTTTATACCTGGAATGCAATGCTTATACGTGGAATGGTCTGTTTATACGTGGAATGGAATGTTTATATGTGGAATGGACTGTTTATACGTGGAATGGTCTGTTTATATGTGGAATGGTCTGTTTATACGTGGAATGGAATGTTTATACCTGGAATGCAATGCTTATACGTGGAATGGTCTGTTTATACGTGGAATGGAATGTTTATACGTGGAATGCAATGCTTATACGTGGAATGGTCTGTTTATACGTGGAATGGAATGTTTATACCTGGAATGGAATGCTTATACGTGGAATGGTCTGTTTATATGTGGAATGGTCTGTTTATACGTGGTATGGAATGTTTATACCTGGAATGCAATGCTTATACGTGGAATGGTCTGTTTATACGTGGAATGGAATGTTTATACCTGGAATGGAATGCTTATACGTGGAATGGTCTGTTTATATGTGGAATGGTCTGTTTATACATGGAATGGACTATTTATACATGGAATGGAATGTTTATACGTGGAATGGTCTGTTTATACATGGAATGGTCTGTTTATACATGGAATGGAATGTTTATACGTGGAATAGTCTGTTTAAATGTGGAATGGAATGTTTATACCTGGAATGGAATGTTTATACGTGGAATGGTCTGTTTATACGTGGAATGGGCTGTTTATTTCTGGAATGGACTGTTTATACATAGAATGGAATGTATATACATGGAATGGGCTGATTATACGTGGAATGGAATGTTTATACGTGGAATGGAATGTTTATATGTGGAATGGTCTGTTTATATGTGGAATGGACTGTTTATACCTGGAATGGAATGTTTATACATGGAATGGAATGTTTATACCTGGAATGGAATGTTTATACATGGAATGGAATGTTTATACCTGGAATGGAATGTTTATACCTGGAATGGAATGTTTATACATGGAATGGGCTGTTTATACCTGGAACGAAATATTTATAAATGGAATGGAATGTTTATACGTGGAATGGAATGTTTATACGTGGAATGGAATGTTTATACATGGAATGGGCTGTTTATACATGTCACAAAATATTTATAAATGGAATGGACTGTTTATACGTGGAATGGAATGTTTATACATGGAATGAAATGTGTTTACGTGGAAAGGGCTGTTTATACGTGGAATGGAATGTTTATACATGGAATGGAATGTTTATACATGGCATTGAATGTTTATACGTGGAAAGGGCTCTTTATACATGGATTGGAATGTTTATACCTGGAATGGAATGTTTATACGTCGAATGGGCTGTTTATACGTGGAATGGAATGTTTATACCTGGAATGGAATGTTTATACGTGGAATGGTCTGTTTACACGTAGAATGGGCTGTTTATACATGGAATGGAATGTTTATACCTGGAATGGAATGTTTATACGTGGAATGGGCTGTTTATACGTGGAATGGACTGTTTATACATGGAATGGAATGTTTATACCTGGAATGGAATGTTTATATGTGGAATGGTCTGTTTATACATGGAATGGAATGTTTATACGTGGAATGGACTGTTTATACATGGAATGGAATGTTTATACGTGGAATGGAATGTTTATACATGGAATGGAATGTTTATATGTGGAATGGGCTGTTTATACATGGAATGGAATGTTTATACCTGGAATGGAATGTTTATACGTGGAATGGGCTGTTTATACATGGAATGGAATGTTTATACCTGGAATGGAATGTTTATACGTGGAGTGGAATGTTTATTCGTGGAATGGGCTGTTTATGCGTGGAATGGGCTGTTTATACATGGAATGGAATGTTTATACCTGGAATGGAATTTTTATACGTGGAATGGGCTGTTTATGCATGGACTGGAATGTTTATACCTGGAATGGAATGTTTATACCTGGAATGGAATGTTTATACGTGGAATGGTCTGTTTATACGTGGAATGGGCTGTTTATACGTGGAATGGAATGGTTATACCTGGAATGGAATGTTTATACGTGGAATGGTCTGTTTATACGTGGAATGGGCTGTTTATACGTGGAATGGAATGGTTATACCTGGAATGGAATGTTTATACGTGAAATGGGTTGTTTATGCGTGGAATGGAATGTTTATACCTGGAATGGAATGTTTATACGTGGAATGGTCTGTTTATACGTGGAATGGGCTGTTTATACGTGGAATGGAATGGTTATACCTGGAATGGAATGTTTATACGTGAAATGGGCTGTTTACACGTGGAATGGGCTGTTTATACATGGAATGGAATGTTTATACCTGGAATGGAATGTATATAGGTGGAATGGGCTGTTTATACGTGGAATGGAATGTTTATACCTGGAATGGAATGTTTATACGTGGAATGGTCTGTTTATATGTGGAATGGAATGTTTATACCTGGAATGGAATGTTTATATGTCGAATGGAATGTTTATACCTGCAATGGAATGTTTATACATGGAATGGTCTGTTTATACGTGGAATGGGCTGTTTATACATGGAATGGAATGTTTATACCTGGAATGGAATGTTTATACGTCGAACGGGCTGTTTATACGTGGAATGGACTGTTTATACATGGAATGGAATGTTTATACCTGGAATGGAATGTTTATATGTGGAATGGTCTGTTTATACGTGGAATGGAATGTTTATACATGGAATGGAATGTTTATACCTGGAATGGAATGTTTATATGTGGAATGGGCTGTTTATACACGGAATGGAATGTTTATACCTGGAATGGAATGTTTATACGTGGAATGGGCTGTTTATACGTGGAATGGACTGTTTATACATGGAATGGAATGTTTATACGTGGAATGGGCTGTTTATACGTGGAATGGGCTGTTTATGCGTGGAATGGAATGTTTATACCTGGAATGGAATGTTTATATGTGGAATGGAATGTTTATTCGTGGAATGGGCTGTTTATACATGGAATGGAATGTTTATATCTGGAATGGAATGTTTATACCTGGAATGGAATGTTTATACTTGGAATGGTCTTTTTATACGTGGAGTGGGCTGTTTATACGTGGAATGGAATGGTTATACCTGGAATGGAATGTTTATACGTGGAATGGGCTGTTTATATGTGGAATGGGCTGTTTATACATGGAATGGAATGTTTATACCTGGAATGGAATGTATATAGGTGGAATGGGCTGTTTATACGTGGAATGGTCTGTTTATACGTGGAATGGAATGTTTATACCTGGAATGCAATGCTTATACGTGGAATGGTCTGTTTATACGTGGAATGGAATGTTTATACGTGGAATGCAATGCTTATACGTGGAATGGTCTGTTTATACGTGGAATGGAATGTTTATACCTGGAATGGAATGCTTATACGTGGAATGGTCTGTTTATATGTGGAATGGTCTGTTTATACGTGGAATGGAATGTTTATACCTGGAATGCAATGCTTATACGTGGAATGGTCTGTTTATACGTGGAATGGAATGTTTATACCTGGAATGGAATGCTTATACGTGGAATGGTCTGTTTATATGTGGAATGGTCTGTTTATACATGGAATGGACTATTTATACATGGAATGGAATGTTTATACGTGGAATGGTCTGTTTATACATGGAATGGTCTGTTTATACATGGAATGGAATGTTTATACGTGGAATAGTCTGTTTAAATGTGGAATGGAATGTTTATACCTGGAATGGAATGTTTATACGTGGAATGGTCTGTTTATACGTGGAATGGGCTGTTTATTTCTGGAATGGACTGTTTATACATAGAATGGAATGTATATACATGGAATGGGCTGATTATACGTGGAATGGAATGTTTATACGTGGAATGGAATGTTTATATGTGGAATGGTCTGTTTATATGTGGAATGGACTGTTTATACCTGGAATGGAATGTTTATACATGGAATGGAATGTTTATACCTGGAATGGAATGTTTATACATGGAATGGAATGTTTATACCTGGAATGGAATGTTTATACCTGGAATGGAATGTTTATACATGGAATGGGCTGTTTATACCTGGAACGAAATATTTATAAATGGAATGGAATGTTTATACGTGGAATGGAATGTTTATACGTGGAATGGAATGTTTATACATGGAATGGGCTGTTTATACATGTCACAAAATATTTATAAATGGAATGGACTGTTTATACGTGGAATGGAATGTTTATACATGGAATGAAATGTGTTTACGTGGAAAGGGCTGTTTATACGTGGAATGGAATGTTTATACATGGAATGGAATGTTTATACATGGCATTGAATGTTTATACGTGGAAAGGGCTCTTTATACATGGATTGGAATGTTTATACCTGGAATGGAATGTTTATACATGGAATGGTCTATTTATACGTGGAATGGAATGTTTATACGTGGAATGCAATGCTTATACGTGGAATGGTCTGTTTATACGTGGAATGGAATGTTTATACCTGGAATGGAATGCTTATACGTGGAATGGTCTGTTTATATGTGGAATGGTCTGTTTATACGTGGAATGGAATGTTTATACCTGGAATGCAATGCTTATACGTGGAATGGTCTGTTTATACGTGGAATGGAATGTTTATACGTGGAATGCAATGCTTATACGTGGAATGGTCTGTTTATACGTGGAATGGAATGTTTATACCTGGAATGGAATGCTTATACGTGGAATGGTCTGTTTATATGTGGAATGGTCTGTTTATACGTGGAATGGAATGTTTATACCTGGAATGCAATGCTTATACGTGGAATGGTCTGTTTATACGTGGAATGGAATGTTTATACCTGGAATGGAATGCTTATACGTGGAATGGTCTGTTTATATGTGGAATGGTCTGTTTATACATGGAATGGACTATTTATACATGGAATGGAATGTTTATACGTGGAATGGTCTGTTTATACATGGAATGGTCTGTTTATACATGGAATGGAATGTTTATACGTGGAATAGTCTGTTTAAATGTGGAATGGAATGTTTATACCTGGAATGGAATGTTTATACGTGGAATGGTCTGTTTATACGTGGAATGGGCTGTTTATTTCTGGAATGGACTGTTTATACATAGAATGGAATGTATATACATGGAATGGGCTGATTATACGTGGAATGGAATGTTTATACGTGGAATGGAATGTTTATATGTGGAATGGTCTGTTTATATGTGGAATGGACTGTTTATACCTGGAATGGAATGTTTATACATGGAATGGAATGTTTATACCTGGAATGGAATGTTTATACATGGAATGGAATGTTTATACCTGGAATGGAATGTTTATACCTGGAATGGAATGTTTATACATGGAATGGGCTGTTTATACCTGGAACGAAATATTTATAAATGGAATGGAATGTTTATACGTGGAATGGAATGTTTATACGTGGAATGGAATGTTTATACATGGAATGGGCTGTTTATACATGTCACAAAATATTTATAAATGGAATGGACTGTTTATACGTGGAATGGAATGTTTATACATGGAATGAAATGTGTTTACGTGGAAAGGGCTGTTTATACGTGGAATGGAATGTTTATACATGGAATGGAATGTTTATACATGGCATTGAATGTTTATACGTGGAAAGGGCTCTTTATACATGGATTGGAATGTTTATACCTGGAATGGAATGTTTATACGTCGAATGGGCTGTTTATACGTGGAATGGAATGTTTATACCTGGAATGGAATGTTTATACGTGGAATGGTCTGTTTACACGTAGAATGGGCTGTTTATACATGGAATGGAATGTTTATACCTGGAATGGAATGTTTATACGTGGAATGGGCTGTTTATACATGGAATGGACTGTTTATACATGGAATGGAATGTTTATACCTGGAATGGAATGTTTATACCTGGAATGGAATGTTTATATGTGGAATGGTCTGTTTATACATGGAATGGAATGTTTATACGTGGAATGGACTGTTTATACATGGAATGGAATGTTTATACGTGGAATGGAATGTTTATACATGGAATGGAATGTTTATATGTGGAATGGGCTGTTTATACATGGAATGGAATGTTTATACCTGGAATGGAATGTTTATACGTGGAATGGGCTGTTTATACATGGAATGGAATGTTTATACCTGGAATGGAATGTTTATACGTGGAGTGGAATGTTTATTCGTGGAATGGGCTGTTTATGCGTGGAATGGGCTGTTTATACATGGAATGGAATGTTTATACCTGGAATGGAATTTTTATACGTGGAATGGGCTGTTTATGCATGGACTGGAATGTTTATACCTGGAATGGAATGTTTATACCTGGAATGGAATGTTTATACGTGGAATGGTCTGTTTATACGTGGAATGGGCTGTTTATACGTGGAATGGAATGGTTATACCTGGAATGGAATGTTTATACGTGGAATGGTCTGTTTATACGTGGAATGGGCTGTTTATACGTGGAATGGAATGGTTATACCTGGAATGGAATGTTTATACGTGAAATGGGTTGATTATGCGTGGAATGGAATGTTTATACCTGGAATGGAATGTTTATACGTGGAATGGTCTGTTTATACGTGGAATGGGCTGTTTATACGTGGAATGGAATGGTTATACCTGGAATGGAATGTTTATACGTGAAATGGGCTGTTTACACGTGGAATGGGCTGTTTATACATGGAATGGAATGTTTATACCTGGAATGGAATGTATATAGGTGGAATGGGCTGTTTATACGTGGAATGGAATGTTTATACCTGGAATGGAATGTTTATACGTGGAATGGTCTGTTTATATGTGGAATGGAATGTTTATACCTGGAATGGAATGTTTATATGTCGAATGGAATGTTTATATGTGGAATGGAATGTTTATACCTGCAATGGAATGTTTATACATGGAATGGTCTGTTTATACGTGGAATGGGCTGTTTATACATGGAATGGAATGTTTATACCTGGAATGGAATGTTTATACGTCGAATGGGCTGTTTATACGTGGAATGGACTGTTTATACATGGAATGGAATGTTTATACCTGGAATGGAATGTTTATATGTGGAATGGTCTGTTTATACGTGGAATGGAATGTTTATACATGGAATGGAATGTTTATACCTGGAATGGAATGTTTATATGTGGAATGGGCTGTTTATACACGGAATGGAATGTTTATACCTGGAATGGAATGTTTATACGTGGAATGGGCTGTTTATACGTGGAATGGAATGTTTATACATGGAATGGAATGTTTATACCTGGAATGGAATGTTTATATGTGGAATGGGCTGTTTATACACGGAATGGAATGTTTATACCTGGAATGGAATGTTTATACGTGGAATGGGCTGTTTATACGTGGAATGGAATGTTTATACCTGGAATGGAATGTTTATACGTGGAATGGGCTGTTTATGCGTGGAATGGAATGTTTATACCTGGAATGGAATGTTTATATGTGGAATGGAATGTTTATTCGTGGAATGGGCTGTTTATACATGGAATGGAATGTTTATATCTGGAATGGAATGTTTATACCTGGAATGGAATGTTTATACTTGGAATGGTCTTTTTATACGTGGAGTGGGCTGTTTATACGTGGAATGGAATGGTTATACCTGGAATGGAATGTTTATACGTGGAATGGGCTGTTTATATGTGGAATGGGCTGTTTATACATGGAATGGAATGTTTATACCTGGAATGGAATGTATATAGGTGGAATGGGCTGTTTATACGTGGAATGGTCTGTTTATACGTGGAATGGAATGTTTATACCTGGAATGCAATGCTTATACGTGGAATGGTCTGTTTATACGTGGAATGGAATGTTTATACGTGGAATGCAATGCTTATACGTGGAATGGTCTGTTTATACGTGGAATGGAATGTTTATACCTGGAATGGAATGCTTATACGTGGAATGGTCTGTTTATATGTGGAATGGTCTGTTTATACGTGGAATGGAATGTTTATACCTGGAATGCAATGCTTATACGTGGAATGGTCTGTTTATACGTGGAATGGAATGTTTATACCTGGAATGGAATGCTTATACGTGGAATGGTCTGTTTATATGTGGAATGGTCTGTTTATACATGGAATGGACTATTTATACATGGAATGGAATGTTTATACGTGGAATGGTCTGTTTATACATGGAATGGTCTGTTTATACATGGAATGGAATGTTTATACGTGGAATAGTCTGTTTAAATGTGGAATGGAATGTTTATACCTGGAATGGAATGTTTATACGTGGAATGGTCTGTTTATACGTGGAATGGGCTGTTTATTTCTGGAATGGACTGTTTATACATAGAATGGAATGTATATACATGGAATGGGCTGATTATACGTGGAATGGAATGTTTATACGTGGAATGGAATGTTTATATGTGGAATGGTCTGTTTATATGTGGAATGGACTGTTTATACCTGGAATGGAATGTTTATACATGGAATGGAATGTTTATACCTGGAATGGAATGTTTATACATGGAATGGAATGTTTATACCTGGAATGGAATGTTTATACCTGGAATGGAATGTTTATACATGGAATGGGCTGTTTATACCTGGAACGAAATATTTATAAATGGAATGGAATGTTTATACGTGGAATGGAATGTTTATACGTGGAATGGAATGTTTATACATGGAATGGGCTGTTTATACATGTCACAAAATATTTATAAATGGAATGGACTGTTTATACGTGGAATGGAATGTTTATACATGGAATGAAATGTGTTTACGTGGAAAGGGCTGTTTATACGTGGAATGGAATGTTTATACATGGAATGGAATGTTTATACATGGCATTGAATGTTTATACGTGGAAAGGGCTCTTTATACATGGATTGGAATGTTTATACCTGGAATGGAATGTTTATACATGGAATGGTCTATTTATACGTGGAATGGAATGTTTATACGTGGAATGCAATGCTTATACGTGGAATGGTCTGTTTATACGTGGAATGGAATGTTTATACCTGGAATGGAATGCTTATACGTGGAATGGTCTGTTTATATGTGGAATGGTCTGTTTATACGTGGAATGGAATGTTTATACCTGGAATGCAATGCTTATACGTGGAATGGTCTGTTTATACGTGGAATGGAATGTTTATACGTGGAATGCAATGCTTATACGTGGAATGGTCTGTTTATACGTGGAATGGAATGTTTATACCTGGAATGGAATGCTTATACGTGGAATGGTCTGTTTATATGTGGAATGGTCTGTTTATACGTGGAATGGAATGTTTATACCTGGAATGCAATGCTTATACGTGGAATGGTCTGTTTATACGTGGAATGGAATGTTTATACCTGGAATGGAATGCTTATACGTGGAATGGTCTGTTTATATGTGGAATGGTCTGTTTATACATGGAATGGACTATTTATACATGGAATGGAATGTTTATACGTGGAATGGTCTGTTTATACATGGAATGGTCTGTTTATACATGGAATGGAATGTTTATACGTGGAATAGTCTGTTTAAATGTGGAATGGAATGTTTATACCTGGAATGGAATGTTTATACGTGGAATGGTCTGTTTATACGTGGAATGGGCTGTTTATTTCTGGAATGGACTGTTTATACATAGAATGGAATGTATATACATGGAATGGGCTGATTATACGTGGAATGGAATGTTTATACGTGGAATGGAATGTTTATATGTGGAATGGTCTGTTTATATGTGGAATGGACTGTTTATACCTGGAATGGAATGTTTATACATGGAATGGAATGTTTATACCTGGAATGGAATGTTTATACATGGAATGGAATGTTTATACCTGGAATGGAATGTTTATACCTGGAATGGAATGTTTATACATGGAATGGGCTGTTTATACCTGGAACGAAATATTTATAAATGGAATGGAATGTTTATACGTGGAATGGAATGTTTATACGTGGAATGGAATGTTTATACATGGAATGGGCTGTTTATACATGTCACAAAATATTTATAAATGGAATGGACTGTTTATACGTGGAATGGAATGTTTATACATGGAATGAAATGTGTTTACGTGGAAAGGGCTGTTTATACGTGGAATGGAATGTTTATACATGGAATGGAATGTTTATACATGGCATTGAATGTTTATACGTGGAAAGGGCTCTTTATACATGGATTGGAATGTTTATACCTGGAATGGAATGTTTATACGTCGAATGGGCTGTTTATACGTGGAATGGAATGTTTATACCTGGAATGGAATGTTTATACGTGGAATGGTCTGTTTACACGTAGAATGGGCTGTTTATACATGGAATGGAATGTTTATACCTGGAATGGAATGTTTATACGTGGAATGGGCTGTTTATACGTGGAATGGACTGTTTATACATGGAATGGAATGTTTATACCTGGAATGGAATGTTTATACCTGGAATGGAATGTTTATATGTGGAATGGTCTGTTTATACATGGAATGGAATGTTTATACGTGGAATGGACTGTTTATACATGGAATGGAATGTTTATACGTGGAATGGAATGTTTATACATGGAATGGAATGTTTATATGTGGAATGGGCTGTTTATACATGGAATGGAATGTTTATACCTGGAATGGAATGTTTATACGTGGAATGGGCTGTTTATACATGGAATGGAATGTTTATACCTGGAATGGAATGTTTATACGTGGAGTGGAATGTTTATTCGTGGAATGGGCTGTTTATGCGTGGAATGGGCTGTTTATACATGGAATGGAATGTTTATACCTGGAATGGAATTTTTATACGTGGAATGGGCTGTTTATGCATGGACTGGAATGTTTATACCTGGAATGGAATGTTTATACCTGGAATGGAATGTTTATACGTGGAATGGTCTGTTTATACGTGGAATGGGCTGTTTATACGTGGAATGGAATGGTTATACCTGGAATGGAATGTTTATACGTGGAATGGTCTGTTTATACGTGGAATGGGCTGTTTATACGTGGAATGGAATGGTTATACCTGGAATGGAATGTTTATACGTGAAATGGGTTGTTTATGCGTGGAATGGAATGTTTATACCTGGAATGGAATGTTTATACGTGGAATGGTCTGTTTATACGTGGAATGGGCTGTTTATACGTGGAATGGAATGGTTATACCTGGAATGGAATGTTTATACGTGAAATGGGCTGTTTACACGTGGAATGGGCTGTTTATACATGGAATGGAATGTTTATACCTGGAATGGAATGTATATAGGTGGAATGGGCTGTTTATACGTGGAATGGAATGTTTATACCTGGAATGGAATGTTTATACGTGGAATGGTCTGTTTATATGTGGAATGGAATGTTTATACCTGGAATGGAATGTTTATATGTCGAATGGAATGTTTATATGTGGAATGGAATGTTTATACCTGCAATGGAATGTTTATACATGGAATGGTCTGTTTATACGTGGAATGGGCTGTTTATACATGGAATGGAATGTTTATACCTGGAATGGAATGTTTATACGTCGAACGGGCTGTTTATACGTGGAATGGACTGTTTATACATGGAATGGAATGTTTATACCTGGAATGGAATGTTTATATGTGGAATGGTCTGTTTATACGTGGAATGGAATGTTTATACATGGAATGGAATGTTTATACCTGGAATGGAATGTTTATATGTGGAATGGGCTGTTTATACACGGAATGGAATGTTTATACCTGGAATGGAATGTTTATACGTGGAATGGGCTGTTTATACGTGGAATGGAATGTTTATACATGGAATGGAATGTTTATACCTGGAATGGAATGTTTATATGTGGAATGGGCTGTTTATACACGGAATGGAATGTTTATACCTGGAATGGAATGTTTATACGTGGAATGGGCTGTTTATACGTGGAATGGAATGTTTGTACCTGGAATGGAATGTTTATACGTGGAATGGGCTGTTTATGCGTGGAATGGAATGTTTATACCTGGAATGGAATGTTTATATGTGGAATGGAATGTTTATTCGTGGAATGGGCTGTTTATACATGGAATGGAATGTTTATATCTGGAATGGAATGTTTATACCTGGAATGGAATGTTTATACTTGGAATGGTCTTTTTATACGTGGAGTGGGCTGTTTATACGTGGAATGGAATGGTTATACCTGGAATGGAATGTTTATACGTGGAATGGGCTGTTTATATGTGGAATGGGCTGTTTATACATGGAATGGAATGTTTATACCTGGAATGGAATGTATATAGGTGGAATGGGCTGTTTATACGTGGAATGGAATGTTTATACCTGGAATGGAATGTTTATACGTGGAATGGTCTGTTTATACGTGGAATGGGCTGTTTATACGTGGAATGGAATGTTTATACATGGAATGGAATGTTTATACCTGGAATGGAATGTTTATACGTGGAATGGGCTGTTTATACATGGAATGGAATGTTTATACCTGGAATGGAATGTTTATACGTGGAATGGGCTACAGCCCTCTGGACTCAATATCGAGTTCAACAATTTTAGATCATAACCCAATCACATTTATATTTTATTTTTTCATCCACCCTTTTGTTTCCCCCCCCCCCTTTTTTCCCTCCTAGAAGCTGGCAGCTGTCCTTCATTCTGTCAGTGCATTTCACACTTCTTTTCGCCTTAACCTGTCACATTAACACCACCTCTTGCCTTGAATATCTCTTAATGTCTCTTAATGGGCCAAAAATTCATCTCGCGTATTCCCACTCCAATTGTCGGTTTACTGCATGCCCTACGCATGCGCTGGAAACCGGCACTTGGTCTTTTGAAAAGGGGGCGGTTCCTCGGTGCATCGCGTGCGCGCTACAGGCTGCGCGCACGCTGTGCACTTCATGGTTTGGACGCGCAGGTAAGTACGTAAGATTTTAGAAATGGAAAAAGGAGGAGTAAGACCCACTTTTAACAAGGTAAGTAGTGAATTAAGTATTTTTTTGAATTTTTTTTAACAGGTATATCTTTTTTAGAGACTTTAAAGACAGGTAAGTTTATTTTTATAACTTTTTAAAAGATTTTAAATTTTTTCAAAAATTTAATTTTTTATTTAAAATGGTTAATTTATTTAACTATACTTATTTTATTAATGTGATGGTTTTTTTTTAATTTAATTGAGGTTTAGCTGTTATTTTGGGGGGGTGTAAGATTCATAGATTTCACAGCACGTATGTGAAACTTATGAATGGAAGATGGTGTGCTGCCATTGGCTCTAACTGAGTCACGTGATCCCACAGCTCGCACGAATTCACTACGCTGGTGGGATACGCAAGCACTGCCCAGTTGATGTCTGGAACATCAAGTTCGTGCGAGCTGGATCTGAAAAAGCACAAGCGGAGTGAGAGATCGCGGGGAAGCCTTACCCCCGCGGGAACAGAGCGAGATCAATTTCTGGGCCAATGTTTCTTTTCTCTCCTTTTGTTCTTTCATCCCCTCCCCCTTTTCCCAGCTTTATCCTTGCCTTAAATCTATTTGATTTCCTGCTGTTTCCAGTTCTGACGAAAGGTCTCGACCTGAAACGTTAACTCTGTTTCTCTCTCCACGGAGGCTGCCTCGCCTGCTGAGTTTTTCCAGCGTTTTCTGTTGTTATTTTGGATTTCCAGCATCTGCAGTATTTTGCTATCGTATGGAATGTTTATACCTGGAATGGAATGTTTATACGTGGAATGGTCTGTTTATACGTGGAATGGAATGTTTATACGTGGAATGAAATGTTTATACCTGGAATGGAATGTTTATATGTGGAATGGTCTGTTTATACGTGGAATGGAATGTTTAAACGTGGAATGGTCTGTTTATACCTGGAGTGGAATGTTTATACATGGAATGGAATGTTTATACCTGGAATGGAATGTTTATACCTGGAATGGAATGTTTATACGTGGAATGGTCTGTTTATACGTGGAATGGACTGCTTATACATGGAATGGAATGTTTATACATGGAATCGGCTGCTTATACATGGAACGAAATATTTATAAATGGAATGGTCTGTTTATATGTGGAATGGAATCTTTATACGTGGAATGGACTGTTTATACGTGGAATGGAATGTTTATGCGTGGAATGGGCTGTTTATACGTGGAATGGAATGTTTATACCTGGAATGGAATGTTTTTAGCTGGAATGGCATGTTGATACATGGAATGGAATGTTTATACGTGCAATGGGCTGTTTATAGCTGGAATGGCATGTTTACACATGGAATGGAATGTTTATACGTGGAATGGAATGTTTATACGTGGAATGGAATGTTTATACGTGGAATAGTCTGTTTATACATGGAATGGAATGTTTATACGTGGAATGCAATGTTTATACGTGGAATGGGCTGTTTATACGTGGAATGGACTGTTTATACGTGGAATGCAATGTTTATACGTGGAATGGAATGTTTATACGTGGAATGGAATGTTTATACGTGGAATGCAATGTTTATATGTGGAATGGATTGTTTATACGTGGAATGGACTGTTTATATGTTGAATGGAATGTTTATACGTGGAATGGAATGTTTATACGTGGAATGGACTGTTTATACGTGGAATGCAATGTTTATACGTGGAATGGAATGTTTATACGTGGAATGGAATGTTTATACGTGGAATGCAATGTTTATATGTGGAATGGAATGTTTATACGTTGAATGGAATGTTTATACGTTGAATGGAATGTTTATACGTGGAATGGAATGTTTATACGTGGAATGCAATGTTTATACGTGGAATGCAATGTTTATATGTGGAATGGAATGTTTATACGTGGAATGGAATGTTTATACGTGGAATGCAATGTTTACATGTGGAATGGGCTGTTTATAAGTGGAATGGAATGTTTATACATGGAATGCAATGTTTATATGTGGAATGGGCTGTTTATACGTGGAATGGACTGTTTATACATGGAATGGACTGTTTATACATGGAATGGAATGTTTATACGTGGAATGGACTGTTTATACCTGGAATGGAATGTTTATATGTGGAATGGTCTGTTTATACGTGGAATGGACTGTGGCTGCTTTGGTAATAATTTTCCAAAATTCCCTGGACTCAGCAAAGGTCCCGGCAGATTGGAAAACTGCTAATGTAACACCATTATTTAAAAAGGGTAGTAGGCAGAAGGCTGGAAATTATAGACCAGTTAGCCTAACATCTGTGGTGGGTAAAATTTTGGAGTCTATTATTAAGGAGACAGTAACAGAACATTTAGATAAACATAATTTAATAGGACAAAGTCAGCATGGCTTTATGAAGGGGAAGTCATGTCTGACAAATTTGCTTGATTTCTTTGAGGACATAACGTACAGGGTGGATAAAGGGGAATCAGTGGACGTAGTGTATTTAGACTTCCAGAAGGCATTCGACAAGGTGACACATAAAAGATTATTGCTCAAGATAAAAAATCACTGGATTGGGGGTAATATTCTGGCATGGGTGGAGGATTGGTTATCTAACAGGAAGCAGAGAGTTGGGATAAATGGTTCATTCTCGGACTGGCAACCAGTAGCCAGTGGTGTTCCGCAGGGGTCGGTGCTGGGTCCCCAACTCTTTACAATCTATATTAACGATTTGGAGGAGGGGACCGAGTATAACATATCAAAGTTTGCAGATGATACAAAGATGGGAGGGAAAGTAGAAAGTGAGGAGGACATAAAAAACCTACAAGGGGATATAGACAGGCTGGGTGAGTGGGCGGAGATTTGGCAGATGCAATACAATATTGGAAAATGTGAGGTTATGCACTTTGGCAGGAAAAATCAGAGAGCAAGTTATTATCTTAATGGCGAGAAACTGGAAAGTACTGCAGTACAAAGGGATCTGGGGGTCCTAGTGCAAGAAAATCAAAAAGTTAGTATGCAGGTGCAGCAGGTGATCAAGAAGGCCAACGGAATGTTGGCTTTTATTGCTAGGAGGATAGATTATAAAAACAGGGAGGTATTGCTGCAGTTATGTAAGGCATTGGTGAGACCGCACCTGGAATACTGCATACAGTTTTGGTGTCCATACTTAAGAAAAGACATACTTGCTCTCGAGGCAGTACAAAGAAGGTTCACTCGGTTAATCCTGGGGATGAGGGGGTGGACATATGAGGAGAGGTTGAGTAGATTGGGACTCTACTCATTGGAGTTCAGAAGAATGAGAGGCGATCTTATTGAAACATATAAGATTGTGAAGGGGCTTGATCGGGTGGATGCGGTAAGGATGTTCCCAAGGATGGGTGAAACTAGAACTAGGGGGCATAATCTTAGAATAAGGGGCTGCTCTTTCAAAACTGAGATGAGGAGAAACTTCTTCACTCAGAGGGTAGTAGGTCTGTGGAATTTGCTGCCCCAGGAAGCTGTGGAAGCTACATCATTAAATAAATTTAAAACAGAAATAGTTTCCTAGAGGTAAAGGGAATTAGGGGTTACGGTGAGCGGGCAGGAAATTGGACATGAGGCTGAGTTCGGATCGGTCAGGGCCCTGTGGGTGGCGGAGCGGGCCCAGGGGCTGAGTGGTCGGGTCCTGCTCCTACTTCTTGTGTTCTTTAGATTTGAGGTTAGGATCAGATCAGCCATGATCTTATTGAATGGCGGAGCAGGCTCAAGGGGCCGATTGGCCTACTCCTGCACATATTTCTTATGTTCTTATGTTTATACATGGAATGGAATGTTTACACCTGGAATGGAATGTTTATACGTGGAATGGTCTGTTTATACCTGGAATGGAATGTTTATACCTGGAATGGAATGTTTATACGTGGAATGGTCTGGTTATACGTGGAATGGAATGTTTATACCTGGAATGGACTGTTTATACGTGGAATGGACTGTTTATACAAGGAATGGAATGTTTATACGTGGAATGGAATGTTTATACATGGAATGGAATATTTATACATGGAATGGAATGTTTATAGAAACATAGAAACATAGAAAATAGGTGCAGGAGTAGACCATTCGGTCCTTCGAGCCTGCACCGCCATTCAATGCGTTCATGGCTGAACATGCTACCTCAGTACCCCATTCCTGCTTTCTCGCCATACCCCTTGATCCCCCTAGTTGTGAGTATTATATCTAACTCCCTTTTGAATATATTTAGCGAACTGGCCTCAACAACCTTCTGTGGTAGAGAATTCCACAGATTCACCACTCTCTGGGTGAAGAAGTTCCTCCTCATCTCACTCTTAAATGGCTTCCCCTTTATCCTTAGACTGTGACCCCTGGTTTTAGTTTCCCCTAACATTGGAAACATTCTGCCCGCATCTAATTTGTCTAAACCAGTCAGGATTTTAACGTCTCTATAAGATCCCCCCTCATTCTTCTGAACTCCAGAGGATACAAGTTCAGTTGATCCAGTCTTTCTTGATATGTCAGTCTGTCCATCCCAGGAATCAATCTAGTGAACCTTTGTTGCACTCCCTCAATAGCAAGAATGTCCTTCCTCAAGTTAGGAGACCAAAACTGCACACAATACTCCAGGTGTGGCCTCACCAAGGCCCTGTACAACTGTAGCATCACCTCCCTACTCCTGTACTCAAATCCCCTTGCTATGAAGGCCATCATGCCATTTGCTTTCTTGACTGCCTGCTGCACTTGCCTTCCCACCTTCAGTGACTGATGTACCATGACGCCCAGGTCTCGTTGCACCTCCCCTTTCCCTAATCTGCCACCATTCAGGTAATAGTCTGCCTCCCTATTTTTACCACCAACATGGATAACCTCACATTTATCCACATTGTACTTCATCTGCCATACATTTGCCCATTCACCCAACCTGTCCAAGTCACTCTGTAGCCTCCTAGCATCCTCCTCATTATTCACACTGCCTCCCAATTTAGTGTCATCCGCAAATTTGGAGATATTACAATTAATCCCTTCGTCCAAATCATTAATATATAATGTAAACAGCTGGGGTCCCAGCACCGAACCCTGCGGTACCCCGCTGGTCACTGCCTGCCATTCTGAAAAGTACCCATTTACTCCTACTCTTTGTTTCCTGTGTGCCAACCAGTTCTCAATCCACGTCAACACATTACCCCCAATCCCATGTGCTTTAACTTTGCACACCAATCTCTTGTGTGGGACCTTGTCGAAGGCCTTCTGAAAGTCCAAATACACCACATCTACTGGTTCCACCCCGTCCACCCTATTGGAAACATCCTCAAAAAATTCCAGAAGATTTGTCAAGCATGATTTCCCTTTCACAAATCCATGCTGACTTGGACCTATCATGTCGCCACTTTCCAAATGGTCTGTTATGACATCTTTAATAATTGATTCCATCATTTTACCCACCACTGATGTCAGGCTGACCGGTCTATAATTCCCTGCTTTCTCCCTCCCTCCTTTTTTAAAAAGAGGGGTTACATTAGCCACCCTCCACTCCTTCGGAACTGATCCAGAGTCTAAGGAATGTTGGAAAATGATCGTCAATGCATCCACTATTTCCAAGGCCACCTCCTTAAGTACTCTGGGATGTAGACCATCAGGCCCTGGGGATTTATCAGCCTTCAGTCCCATCAATTTCCCCAACACCTTTTCCCGACTGATAAGGATTTCTCTCAGCTCCTCCCTCTTACCAGATCCTTTGATCTCTTTTATTTCCGGAAGGTTGTTTGTGTCCTCCACAGTAAACACCGAACCAAAGTACTTGTTCAATTGATCTGCCATTTCTTTGTTCCCCATTATGACTTCCCCTGTTTCTGACTACAGGGGACCTACGTTTGTTTTTACTAACCTCTTTCTTTTTACATATTTATAGAAGCTTTTGCAGTCCGTTTTAATGTTCTCCGCAAGCTTCCTTTCATATTTTATTTTCCCTGCCCTAATCAAACCCTTCGTCCTCCTCTGCTGAGTTTTAAAGTTCTCCCAGTCCCCGGGTTTGCTGCTACTCCTGGCCAATTTGTATGCCACTTCCTTGCTCTTAATACTATCCCTGATTTCCCTTGTTAGCCATGGTTGAGCCACCTTCCCTTTTTTATTTTTACGCCAGACAGGGATGTACAATTGCTGTAGTTCATCCATGCGATCTCTAAATGTCTGCCATTGTCCTTCCACTGATAACCCCTTAAATATCGCTTGCCAATCTAACCTCGCCAATTCACGCCTCATACCCTCAAAGTTGCCCTTGTTTAAGTTCTGGACCATGGTCTCTGAATTAACTGTTTCCTTCTCCATCCTAATGTAGAACTCCACCATACTATGGTCACTCTTCCCCAAGGGGCCTCGCACCACAAGATTGCTGATTAGTCCTTCCTCATTACACAACACCCAGTCCAGGATGGCCTCCCCTCTAGTTGGTTCCTCAACATATTGGTTTAGGAAACCATCCCTTAAACACTCCAGGAAATCCTCCTCCACCGTATTGCTTCCAGTTTGAGTAGCCCAATCTATATGCATATTAAAGTCACCCATGCATTATACGTGGAATGGAATGTTTATACCTGGAATGGAATGTTTATACGTGGAATGGAATGTTTATACGTGGAATGGAATGTTTATACGTGGAATGGGCTGTTTATACCTGCAATGGAATGTTTATACCTGGAATGGAATGTTTATACGTGGAATGGAATGTTTATACGTGGAATGGGCTGTTTATACATGGAATGGGCTGTTTATACCTACAATGGAATGTTTATAACTGGAATGGAATGTTTATACATGGAATGGAATGTTAATAGGTGGAATGGGCTGTTTATACCTGGAATGGACTGTTTATAACTGGAATAGAATGTTTATACGTGGAATGGGCTGTTTATAAGTGGAATGGAATGTTTATACCTGGAATGGAATATTTATACGTGGAATGGTCTGTTTATATGTGGAATGGGCTGTTTATATGTGGAATGACATGTTTATACCTGGAATGGAATGTTTATATGTGGAATGGGCTGTTTATACGTGGAATGGAATGTTTATACCTGGAATGGAATGTTTATACGTGGAATGGTCTGTTTATACGTGGAATGGGCTGTTTATACGTGTAATGGAATGTTTATACCTGGAATGGAATGTATATACATGGAATGGAATGTTTATACGAGGAATGGACTGTTTATACATGGAATGGTCTGTTTATACCTGGAATGGAATGTTTATACATGGAATGGAATGTTTATACCTGGAATTGAATGTTTATACCTGGAATGGAATGTTTATACGTGGAATGGTCTGTTTATACATGGAATGGAATGTGTTTACATGTAATGGGCTGTTTATACATGGAACGAAATATTTATAAATAGAATGGAATGTTTATACCTGGAATGGAATCTTTATACGTGGAATGGACTGTTTATACGTGGAATGGAATGTTTATGCGTGGATTGGGCTATTTATACGTGGAATGGAATGTTTTTAGCTGGAATGGCATGTTTATACATGGAATGGAATGTTTTTACGAGGAATGGGCTGTTTGTAGCTGGAATGGCATGTTTATACATGTAATGGTATGTTTATACGTGGAATGGAATGTTTATTCCTGGAATGGAATGTTTATACGTGGAATGGAATGTTTATACGTGGAATGGAATGTTTATACATGGAATGGAATGTTTATTCCTGGAATGGAATGTTTATACGTGGAATGGAATGTTTATACGTGGAATGGAATGTTTATTCCTGGAATGGAATGTTTATACGTGGAATGGAATGTTTATACGTGGAATGGAATGTTTATCCGTGGAATGGAATGTATCTACGTGGACTGGTCTGTTTATACGTGGAATGGTCTGTTTATACGTGGAATGGAATGTTTATACCTGGAATGGAATGTTTATACCTGGAATGGAATGTTTATACCTGGAATGGAATGTTTATACCTGGAATGGAATGTTTATACATGGAATGGAATGTTTATACCTGGAATGGAATGTTTATACCTGGAATGGAATGTTTATCCGTGGAATGGAATGTTTATACGTGGAATGGCCTTTTATACATGGAATGGTCTGTTTATACGTGGAATGGAATGTTTATACCTGGAATGTAATGTATATACGTGGAATGGTCTGTTTATACCTGGAATAGAATGTTTATACCTGGAATGGAATGTATATACGTGGAATGGAATGTTTATGCGTGGAATGGAATGTTTATACCTGGAATGGAATGTTTATACCTGGAATGAAATGTTTATACAAGGAATGGAATGTTTATACCTGGAATGGAATGTTTATACCTGGAATGGAATGTTTATACATGGAATGGTCTGTTTATACGTGGAATGGACTGTTTATACAAGGAATGGAATGTTTATACGTGGAATGGAATGTTTATACCTGGAATGTAATGTATATACGTGGAATGGTCTGTTTATACCTGGAATGGAATGTTTATACCTGGAATGGAATGTATATACGTGGAATGGAATGTTTATGCGTGGAATGGAATGTTTATACCTGGAATGGAATGTTTATACCTGGAATGAAATGTTTATACAAGGAATGGAATGTTTATACCTGGAATGGAATGTTTATACCTGGAATGGAATGTTTATACATGGAATGGTCTGTTTATACGTGGAATGGACTGTTTATACAAGGAATGGAATGTTTATACGTGGAATGGAATGTTTATACGTGGAATGGAATGTTTATACGTGGAATGGGCCGTTTATACATAGATACATAGATACATAGAAGATAGGAGCAGGAGTAGGCCATCCGGCCCTTCGAGCCTGCTCCGCCATTTAATGAGATCATGGCTGATCCTCCAATTCAGTATCCCGTCCCCGCCTTCTCTCCGTAACCCTTAACCCCTTTTGCCTGTAGAAATACATCTAATTCCCTCTTAAATATATTTAATGAGCTGGCGTACACTGCCCTCTGTGGCAATGAGTTCCACAGGTTCACCACCCTCTGAGTGAAGAAATTCCCCCTCATTTCTGTCCTAAATGGTTTAGCCCTTATCCTTAAATTATGTCCTCTAGTTCTGTTCTCACCCGCCAAGGGAAACATTCCTTCTGCATCTAGTCTGTCTAGACCTGTCAGAATTTTATACACTTCTATGAGGTCCCCTCTCAATCTTCTAAACTCCAGTGTGTACATCCCTAAACTACATAGTCTCTCCTCATAGGTCAATCCCGCCATTCCTGGTATCAGCCTGGTGAATCGCCGCTGCACCCCCTCCATGGCAAGAACATCTTTCCTCAGATGAGGCGACCAAAACTGTACACAGTACTCCAGGTGTGGTCTCACCAGTGCCCTGTACAGCTGCAGCAAGGTATCCCTGTTCCTGTATTCCAACCCTTTTGCTATGAAGGCTAGCATACCGTTTGCCTTCTTGATCGCCTGTTGCACCTGCATGCTCGCCTTCAGTGACTGGTGTACAAGAACACCCAGGTCTCTCTGTACTTCCCCCTCTCCCAATTTATTGCCATTTAAATAATAATTTGCCCTCCCGTTCCTGCACCCAAGGTGGATAACTTCGCACTTGTCCACATTATAGTGCATCTGCCATTTATCCGCCCAATCACCCAGTCTGTCCAAATCGCTCTGGAGCTTCCTGGTCTCCTCCTCTGAGCCCACCCCCCCTCCTAGTTTAGTGTCGTCTGCAAATTTGGAAATGCTGCATCCGACTCCCTGATCCAGGTCATTAATGTAAATTGTGAACAGCTGGGGACCCAGGACAGATCCCTGTGGTACCCCACTTGTTACTGCCTGCCATTCAGAAAATGAGCCGTTTATTCCAACTCTCTGTTTTCTATCTGACAGCCAGTTCTCTATCCACGTCAATACTTTCCCCTTTATCCCATGAGCTTCAATTTTCCCTGCTAATCTTTTATGTGGGACCTTATCGAAGGCCTTTTGGAAGTCCAGGTACACCACATCTACTGGCTCTCCCCCATCTATTTTACCAGTTACTCCCTCAAAAAATTCCAATAGATTAGTCAAGCACGATTTACCCTTTGTAAATCCATGTTGACTCTGTCCTATCCTGTCCCCATTTGCTAAGTGCTCCGCTATTTCATCCTTAATGATGGACTCCAGCATTTTGCCCACAACTGATGTAAGGCTTACAGGTCTGTAATTACCTGCTTTTTCCCTACCCCCCTTTTTGAATAGTGGGGTAACGTTAGCTACCCTCCAATCCATGGGCACTGTTCCCGAGTCTAATGAATTCTGAAAAATCATACTTAGTGCATCCGCTATCTCTAGGGCCACCTCCTTCAGCACCCTAGGATGCATGTTATCAGGCCCTGGGGATTTGTCCGCCTTCAATCCCTTTAGCTTCCTTAACACCATATCCTTAGAGATATTGACTTGCGTCAGTTCCTCCTTTGCAAATGTCCCTATTTTTCCCGATATCCCAGGGAGGTTTTTTGTGTCTTCCTTCGTAAAGACTGACCCAAAGTATGCATTTAGTTGGTCTGCCATTTCCTTATTTCCCGTTATATATTCCCCCGTATCTGACTGCAATGGGCCAACTTTGGTTTTCACCAGTCTTTTCCTCTTGATATACTTATAAAAGCTTTTGGAGTTAGTTTTTATATTTTCCGCCAGCTTGCTTTCGTAAGCTATTTTGCCCCTCTTGATTAAGCCCTTTGTCCTCCTTTGCTCTATCTTAAACTGTTCCCAATCTTCCGCTCTGGCGCTTTTTTTGGCTATTTTATACGCCCTATCTTTGGATTTTATGCTGTCTCTAATTTCCCCTGTTATCCACGGTTGAGTCACCTTTTTAGATTTCCTTTTATGCCAGATTGGTATAAACAATTTTTGCAATTTTGTCATTCTATCTTTAAATGCTTGCCATTGTTTATCTACCTCCAGTCCTCCCAGGAACGTTGTCCAATCAGACCTACTCAGTTCCCGTCTAATGGCATCATAATTCCCCTTGTTTAAATTCAGGACCTTAGTATCGGAGTCAATTTCTTCGCTCTCCATTTCGAGTGAGAAATCGATCATGTTATGATCGCTCTGACCCAAGGGTCCCCGTACAACAAGATTACTAATTAGTCCCTTCTCATTGCACAGTACCCAGTCCAATATAGCCTGTTCCCGAGTTGGTTCCTCGACATATTGATCCAGATAACCATCCCTTAAACACTCAAGGAATTCCTCCTCCTCATTATTTTTACTGATTAGGCTATTCCAATCTATATGTAAGTTAAAGTCACCTATGATGACAGCTGTGCTCTTATTGCACGCTTCTCTAATTTCCCTCGTGATGCCCTCCCCAACCTCTATTTTACTATTTGGAGGCCTATATACCACTCCTATTAATGTTTTTCGCCCCTCGCTATTTCTTAGCTCCACCCATATAGATTCTGTATTAACTGAGTTAATATCCTTCCTTTCAATTGCATTTATCCCTTCTTTTACCAGCAATGCTACCCCTCCTCCCTTTCTTTTTTGTCGATCCTTCCTAAATACTGAATACCCCTGTATGTTAAGCTCCCAGCCCTGCTCACCCTGCAACCATGTTTCCGTAATCCCAATTAGATCATAATTATTAACCTCTATTTCCACAGCTAATTCATCTACCTTGTTCCTGATGCTTCTCGCATTAAGGTATAAAACCCTCAGGCTTTTTTTATGCTCACATTTTTTATGAATTAGTTTGGCCCTTTGTTTTTTGTTCCTCACTCTTTTACCATTTATTTCTGTCTGCCTTTCACTTTCCTCTATTTCACTACATAGGTTTCTAGCCCCCTGCCAAACTAGTTTAAATGCTCCCGAACTGCTTTATCAAAAATTACCCCGTTTATACCTGCAATGGAATGTTTATACCTGGAATGGAATGTTTATACGTGGAATGGAATGTTTATACGTGGAATGGAATTTTTATACGTGGAATGGGCTGTTTAGACATGGAATGGGCTGTTTAGACATGGAATGGCATGTTTATACCTGGAATGGAATGTTTATACGTGGAATGGGCTGTTTATACGTGGAATGGAATGTTTATACCTGGAATGGAATGTTTATACGTGGAATGGACTGCTTATACATGGAATGGTCTCTTTATACGTGGAATGGAATGTTTATACGTGGAATGGAATGTTTATACCTGGAATGGAATGTTTATACATGGAATGGAATGTTTATACCTGGAATGGAATGTTTATACCTGGAATGGAATGTTTATCCGTGGAATGGAATGTTTATACGTGGAATGGAATGTTTATACCTGGAATGGAATGTTTATACGTGGAATGGAATGTTTATACCTGGAATTGAATGTTTATACCTGGAATGGAATGTTTATACGTGGAATGGTCTGTTTATACGTGGACTGGACTGTTTATACATGGAATGGAATGTGTTTACATGTAATGGGCTGTTTATACATGGAACGAAATATTTATAAATAGAATGGAATGTTTATACCTGGAATGGAATCTTTATACGTGGAATGGACTGTTTATACGTGGAATGGAATGTTTATGCGTGGATTGGGCTATTTATACGTGGAATGGAATGTTTTTAGCTGGAATGGCATGTTTATACATGGAATGGAATGTTTTTACGCGGAATGGGCTGTTTGTAGCTGGAATGGCATGTTTATACATGGAATGGTATGTTTATACGTGGAATGGAATGTTTATACGTGGAATGGAATGTATCTACGTGGACTGGTCTGTTTATACGTGGAATGGGCTGTTTATACGTGGAATGGAATGTTTATACCTGGAATGGAATGTTTATACGTGGAATGGAATGTTTATACGTGGAATGGAATGTTTATCCGTGGAATGGAATGTATCTACGTGGACTGGTCTGTTTATACGTGGAATGGGCTGTTTATACGTGGAATGGAATGTTTATACCTGGAATGGAATGTTTATACGTGGAATGGAATGTTTATCCGTGGAATGGAATGTTTATACGTGGAATGGCCTTTTATACATGGAATGGTCTGTTTATACGTGGAATGGAATGTTTATACGTGAAATGGCCTTTTATACATGGAATGGTCTGTTTATACGTGGAATGGAATGTTTATACCTGGAATGTAATGTATATACGTGGAATGGTCTGTTTATACCTGGAATGGAATGTTTATACCTGGAGTGGAATGTTTATGCGTGGAATGGAATGTTATACCTGGAATTGAATGTTTATACCTGGAATGGAATGTTTATACATGGAATGGAATGTTTATACCTGGAATGGAATGTTTATACCTGGAATGGAATGTTTATCCGTGGAATGGAATGTTTATACGTGGAATGGCCTTTTATACATGGAATGGTCTGTTTATACGTGGAATGGAATGTTTATACCTGGAATGTAATGTATATACGTGGAATGTTCTGTTTATACCTGGAATGGAATGTTTATACCTGGAATGGAATGTTTATGCGTGGAATGGAATGTTTATACCTGGAATGGAATGTTTATACCTGGAATGGAAAGTTTATACCTGGAATGGAATGTTTATACCTGGAATGGAATGTTTATACGTGGAATGGTCTGTTTATACGTGGAATGGACTGTTTATACAAGGAATGGAATGTTTATACGTGGAATGGAATGTTTATACATGGAATGGAATATTTATACATGGAATGGAATGTTTATACGTGGAATGGAATGTTTATACGTGGAATGGAATGTTTATACGTGGAATGGGCCTTTTATACCTGCAATGGAATGTTTATACCTGCAATGGAATGTTTAACGTGGACTGGAATGTTTATACGTGGAATGGAATTTTTATACGTGGAATGGGCTGTTTAGACATGGAATGGGCTGTTTAGACATGGAATGGCATGTTTATACGAGGAATGGACTGTTTATACGTGGAATGGAATGTTTATACGTGGAATGGAATGTTTATACCTGGAATGGAATGTTTATACGTGGAATGGACTGTTTATACATGGAATGGTCTGTTTATACGTGGAATGGAATGTTTATACGTGGAATGGAATGTTTATACGTGGAATGGCCTTTTATACGTGGAATGGACTGTTTATACATGGAATGGAATGTTTTTAAGCGGAATGGCTGTTTATAGCTGGAATGGCATGTTTATACATCGAATGGTATGTTTATACGTGGAATGGAATGTTTCTACGTGGAATGGGCTGTTTATACGTGGAATGGACTGTTTATACATGGAATGGATTGTTTATACGTGGAATGGAATGTTTCTACGTGGAATGGTCTGTTTATACCTGGAATGGAATGTTTATACCTGGAATGGAATGTTTATACGTGGAATGGACTGTTTATATGTGGAATGGAATGTTTTTACGCGGAATGGGCTGTTTGTAGCTGGAATGGCATGTTTATACATGGAATGGTATGTTTATACGTGGAATGGAATGTTTATACGTGGAATGGAATGTATCTACGTGGACTGGTCTGTTTATACGTGGAATGGGCTGTTTATACGTGGAATGGAATGTTTATACCTGGAATGGAATGTTTATACGTGGAATGGAATGTTTATACGTGGAATGGAATGTTTATCCGTGGAATGGAATGTATCTACGTGGACTGGTCTGTTTATACGTGGAATGGGCTGTTTATACGTGGAATGGAATGTTTATACCTGGAATGGAATGTTTATACGTGGAATGGAATGTTTATCCGTGGAATGGAATGTTTATACGTGGAATGGCCTTTTATACATGGAATGGTCTGTTTATACGTGGAATGGAATGTTTATACGTGGAATGGCCTTTTATACATGGAATGGTCTGTTTATACGTGGAATGGAATGTTTATACCTGGAATGTAATGTATATACGTGGAATGGTCTGTTTATACCTGGAATGGAATGTTTATACCTGGAGTGGAATGTTTATGCGTGGAATGGAATGTTTATACCTGGAATTGAATGTTTATACCTGGAATGGAATGTTTATACATGGAATGGAATGTTTATACCTGGAATGGAATGTTTATACCTGGAATGGAATGTTTATCCGTGGAATGGAATGTTTATACGTGGAATGGCCTTTTATACATGGAATGGTCTGTTTATACGTGGAATGGAATGTTTATACCTGGAATGTAATGTATATACGTGGAATGTTCTGTTTATACCTGGAATGGAATGTTTATACCTGGAATGGAATGTTTATGCGTGGAATGGAATGTTTATACCTGGAATGGAATGTTTATACCTGGAATGGAAAGTTTATACCTGGAATGGAATGTTTATACCTGGAATGGAATGTTTATACGTGGAATGGTCTGTTTATACGTGGAATGGACTGTTTATACAAGGAATGGAATGTTTATACGTGGAATGGAATGTTTATACATGGAATGGAATATTTATACATGGAATGGAATGTTTATACGTGGAATGGAATGTTTATACGTGGAATGGAATGTTTATACGTGGAATGGGCCTTTTATACCTGCAATGGAATGTTTATACCTGCAATGGAATGTTTAACGTGGACTGGAATGTTTATACGTGGAATGGAATTTTTATACGTGGAATGGGCTGTTTAGACATGGAATGGGCTGTTTAGACATGGAATGGCATGTTTATACGAGGAATGGACTGTTTATACGTGGAATGGATGTTTATACGTGGAATGGAATGTTTATACCTGGAATGGAATGTTTATACGTGGAATGGACTGTTTATACATGGAATGGTCTGTTTATACGTGGAATGGAATGTTTATACGTGGAATGGAATGTTTATACGTGGAATGGCCTTTTATACGTGGAATGGACTGTTTATACATGGAATGGAATGTTTTTAAGCGGAATGGCTGTTTATAGCTGGAATGGCATGTTTATACATCGAATGGTATGTTTATACGTGGAATGGAATGTTTCTACGTGGAATGGGCTGTTTATACGTGGAATGGACTGTTTATACATGGAATGGATTGTTTATACGTGGAATGGAATGTTTCTACGTGGAATGGTCTGTTTATACCTGGAATGGAATGTTTATACCTGGAATGGAATGTTTATACGTGGAATGGACTGTTTATATGTGGAATGGAATGTTTATACATGGAATGGAATGTTTTTAAGCGGAATGGGCTGTTTATAGCTGGAATGGCATGTTTATACATCGAATGTTATGTTTATACTTGGAATGGAATGTTTCTACGTGGAATGGGATGTTTATACGTGGAATGGACTGTTTATACATGGAATGGAATGTTTATACATGGAATGGAATGTTTATACCTGGAATGGAATTTTTATACGTAGAATGGACTGTTTATACATGGAATGGAATGTTTATACGTGGAATGGAATGTTTATACATGGAATCGTCTGTTCATACGTGGAATGGAGTGTTTATACGTGGAATGGTCTGTTCATACGTGGAATGGAGTGTTTATACGTGGAATGGAAAGTTTATACATTGAATGGAATGTTTATATATTGAATAGAATGTTGATACGTTGAATGGAAATATTTATACATTGAATAGAATATTTATACATGGAATGGGCTGTTTCTACATGGAATAGATATTTTTTATTTGAAATTGAATGTTTATAGATTGAATGGAATGTTTATATGTGAAATGGAAACTTTATAGTTGGAATGATCTATTTGGACATTGAATAGAATATTTATAAATGGAAAGGGCTGTTTATACGTAGAATTGAATGGTTATACATTGAAATTAATATGTATACATTGAATGACCTGTTTATACATGGAATGGAATGTTCTTACATTGAATGGAATTTTTATACGTGGAATGGAATGTTTATACATTGAATGGAATGTTTTTGCTTGGAATCACCTGTTTATATGTGGAATTGAATGTTTATACATGGAATGGCTCAATTATACGTGGAATTGAATGTTTATACATGGTTTGGCTCAATTATATGTGGAATTGAATGTTTATACATTGAATGGAATGTTTATACATTGAATGGTATGTTTCTGCTTGGAATCACCTGTTTATATGTGGAATGGCCTGTTTATTCATGGAATGGAATGCTTATATATTGAATTGAATGTTTATACGTGGAATGGAATGTTTATACATTGAATTGAATGTTTAGATGTGGAACGGCCTGTTTATTCATGGAATGGAATGTTTATATTGGAATGGAATGTTTATATTGGAATGGAATGTTTATACATTGAATAGAATATTTATACATGGAATGGGCTGTTTATACATGGAATGGATTGTTTACACATTGAATGGAAAGTTTATGCATTGAATGGTCTGTTTATATGCAGAATTGAATGGTTATACATTGAAATTAATATTTATACATTGAATGACCTGTTTATGCATGGAATGGAATGTTTTTACATTAAATGGAATGTTTATACATTGAATGGATTATTTATAGATGGAATGGAATGTTTATACATGGTGGAATGTTTATACGTGGAATGGAATGTTTATAGGTGGAATGGAATGTTTATACCTGGAATGGAATGTTTATACGTGGAATGATCTGTTTATACGTGGAATGGGCTGTTTATACGTGGAATGGACTGTTTATACATGGAATGGAATGTTTATACGTGGAATGGAATGTTTATACGTGGAATGGACTGTTTATACGTGGAATGGACTGTTTATACATGGAATGGAATGTTTATACGTGGAATGCAATGTTTATACCTGGAATGGAATATTTATATGTGGAATGGTCTGTTTATACGTGGAATGGACAGTTTATACAAGGAATGGAATGTATATATCTGGAATGGAATGTTTATACGTGGAATGGAATGTTTATACATGGAATGGAATGTTTATACGTGGAATGGAATGTTTATACGTGGAATGGGCTGTTTATACCTGCAATGGAATGTTTATACCTGGAATGGAATGTTTATACGTGGAATGGAATGTTTATACGTGGAATGGGCTGTTTATACCTGCAATGGAATGTTTATACCTGGAATGGCATGTTTATACGTGGAATGGAATGATTATACGTGGAATGAAATGTTTATACGTGGAATGGAATGTTTATACCTGGAATGGCATGTTTATACGTGGAATGGAATGATTATACGTGGAATGAAATGTTTATACGTGGAATGGAATGTTTATACGTGGAATGGAATGTTTATATGTGGAATGGAATATTTATACCTGGAATGGAATGTTTATACGTGGAATGGAATGTTTATATGTGGAATGGAATATTTATACGTGGAATGGAATGTTTATACGTGGAATGGAATGTTTATACGTGGAATGGAATGTTTATACGTGGAATGGAATGATTATACGTGGAATGGTCTGTTTATACGTGGAATGGAATGTTTATATGTGGAATGGAATATTTATACCTGGAATGGAATGTTTATACGTGGAATGGAATGTTTATACGTGGAATGGAATGATTATACGTGGAATGGTCTGTTTATACGTGGAATGGAATGATTATACGTGGAATGGTCTGTTTATACGTGGAATGGAATGTTTATAAATGGAATGGAATATTTATACCTGGAATGGAATGTTTATACGTGGAATGGAATGTTTATACGTGGAATGGTCTGTTTATACCTGGAATGGAATGTTTATACGTGGAATGGAATGTTTATACATGGAATGGTCTGTTTATACCTGGAATGGAATGTTTATACGTGGAATGGAATGTTTATACATGGAATGGAATATTTATACCTGGAATGGAATGTTTATACGTGGAATGCAATGTTTATACGTGGAATGGAATGTTTATACCTGGAATGGAATGTTTATACGTGGAATGGTCTGTTTATACCTGGAATGAAATGTTTATACGTGGAATGGAATGTTTATACATGGAATGGAATATTTATACCTGGAATGGAATGTTTATACGTGGAATGGAATGTTTATACGTGGAATGGAATGTTTATACCTGGAATGGAATGTTTATACGTGGAATGGTCTGTTTATATGTGGAATGGAATGTTTATACCTCGAATGTAATGTTTATACATGGAATGGAATGTTTATACCTGGAATGGAATGTTTATAGGTGGAATGGTCTGTTTATACATGGAATGGCGTGTTTATACATGAAATGGCCTGATTATACGTGGAATGGAATGTTTATACATGGAATGATCTGTTTATACATGGAATGGTCTCTTTATACATGGAATGGCCTGTTTATACATGGAATGGAATGTTTATACGTGGAATGGAATGTTTATACATGGAATCGTCTGTTCATAAGAACATAAGAACATAAGAAATAGGAGCAGGAGTAGGCCAGTCGGCCCCTCGAGCCTGCTCCGCCATTCAATAAGATCATGGCTGATCTGATCCTAACCGCCAATCTACTATCTACTATCACAGAACCATCTCCTGCATCTAACAGAATTGCACACACGAAATAGGAGCAGAATCAGGCTACACAGTCCCTGCGCCCGCTCCACTACCCACAGGGCCATGACCGATCCGAACCTAGACTCATGTCCAAATTCCTGCCCGCTCCCCGTAACCCTTAATGCCCTTTACTTCTAGGAAACTGTCTATTTCTGTTTTAAATTTAATTAATGTTGTAGCTTCTACAGCTTTTTGTGGCAGCATATTCCATGGACCTACCACCCTCTGAGTGAAGTAGTTCCTCCTCATCTCAGTTTTGAAAGAGCAGCCCCTTATTCTAAGACTATGTCCCCTAGTTCTCGTCTCACCCGTCATCGGGAACATCCTCCCCGCATCCACCCGATCCAACCCCTTCACAATCTTATATGTTTCAATAAGATCACCTCTCATTCTTCTGAACTCCAATGAGTAGAGTCCCAATCTACCCAACCTCTCCTCATATGACCACCCCCTCATCCCCGGGATTAACCGAGTGAACCTTTTTTGCACTGCCTCGAGAGCAAGGATGTCTTTCCTTAAGTAAGGACACCAAAACTGTATGCAGTATTCCAGGTGCGGTCTCACCAATACCTTGTACAACTGAAGCAATACCTCCCTATTTTTATATTCTATCCCCCTAGCAATGAAAGCCAACATTCCATTTGCCTTCTTAATCACTTGCTGCACCTGCATACTAACCTTTTGAGTTTCGTGCACCAGGACCCCCAGATCCCTTTGCACTTCAGTACTCTCCAGTTTCTTGCCATTAAGATAATAAATTGCTCTAGGATTTTTCCTGCCAAAGTGCATCACCTCACACTTTCCAGTGTTGTATTCCATCTGCCAAATCTCTGCCCACTTACTTAGCCTGTCTATGTCCCCTTGCAGGTTTTTTATGTCCTCCTCACTCACTACTTTCCCTCCCATCTTTGTATCATCTGCAAATTTTGATATGTTACACTTGGTCCCTTCCTCCAAATAGTTAATATAGATTGTGAAGAGCTGGGGACTCAGCACTGACCCCTGTGGAACACCACTAGTTACTGATTGCCAGTCTGAGAATGAACCATTTATCCCAACTCTTTGCTTTCTGTTAGATAGCCAATCCTCTATCCATGCCAGAATATTACCCCCAATCCCGTGATTTTTTACCTTAAGCAATAATCTTTTGTGTGGCACCTTGTCAAATGCCTTTTGGAAGTCTAAATACACTACGTCCACTGGTTCCCCTTTATCCACTCTATATGTTACTTCCTCAAAGAACTCCAGCAAATTTGTCAAACATGACTTCCCCTTCGTAAAACCATGCTGACTTTGTCCTATTAAATTATGATTATCCAAATGTCCTGTTACTGTTTCCTTAATAATGGACTCCAAAATTTTAGCTACCACAGATGTTAGGCTAACCGGTCTATAGTTACCAGCCTTCTGTCTACTGCCCTTTTTAAATAAGGGTGTTACATTAGCAGTTTTCCAGTCTGCCGGGACCTTAGCGGAATCCAGGGAGTTTTGAAAAATGATTACCAATGCATCTACAATCCCTACCGCCACTTCCTTCAAGACTCTAGGATGTAAGCCATCAGGTCCAGGTGATTTATCCGCCTTGAGTCCCATTATTTTACCGAGTACCACTTCCTTAGTGATTTTGAATGTGGAATGGAGTGTTTATACGTGGAATGGTCTGTTCATACGTGGAATGGAGTGTTTATACGTGGAATGGAAAGTTTATACCTGGATTGGAATGTTTATACGTGGAATGGAATGTTTATACGTGGAATAGAACGTTTATACGTGGAATGGAATGATTATACGTGGAATGGAATGTTTATACATGGAATGGTCTGTTTATACGTGGAATGGCGTGTTTATAGATGGAATGGCCTGTTTATACGTGGAATGGAATGTTTATACGTGGAATGGAAAGTTTATACATTGAATGGAATGTTTATATATTGAATAGAATGTTGATACGTTGAATGGAATATTTATACATTGAATAGAATATTTATACATGGAATGGGCTGTTTCTACATGGAATAGATATTTTTTATTTGAAATTGAATGTTTATAGATTGAATGGAATGTTTATATGTGAATTGGAAAATTTATAGTTGGAATGATCTATTTGGACATTGAATATAATATTTATAAATGGAAAGGGCTGTTTATACGTAGAATTGAATGGTTATACATTGAAATTAATATGTATACATTGAATGAGCTGTTTATGCATGGAATGGAATGTTTTTACATTGAATGGAATTTTTATACGTGGAATGGAATGTTTATACATTGATTGGAATGTTTCTGCTTGGAATCACCTGTTTATATGTGGAATTGAATGTTTATACATGGAATGGCTCAATTATACGTGGAATTGAATGTTTATACATTGAATGGAATGTTTATACGTGGAATGGAATGTTTATACATTGAATGGTATGTTTCTGCTTGGAATCACCTGTTTATATGTGGAATGGCCTGTTCATTCATGGAATGGAATGCTTATACATTGAATTAATAAGAACATAAGAAATAGGAGCAGGAGTAGGCCAATCGGCCCTTCGAGCCTGCTCCGCCATTCAATAAAATCATGGCTGATCTGATCCTAACCTCAAATCTAAAGAACACAAGAAGTAGGAGCAGGACCTGGCCACTCAGCCCCTGGGCCCGCTACGCCACCCACAGGGCCTCGACCGATCCGAACTCAGCCTCATGTCCAATTTCCTGCCCGCTCCCTGTAACCCCTAATTCCCTTTACTTCTAGGAAACTGTCTATTTCTGTTTTAAATTTATTTCATGATGTAGCTTCCACTGCTTCCTGGGGCAGCAAATTCCACAGACCTACTACCCTCTGAGTGAAGAAGTTTCTCCTCATCTCAGTTTTGAAGGAGCAGCCCCTTATTCTAAGATTATGCCCCCTAGTTCTAGTTTCACCCATCCTTGGGAACATCCTGACCGCATCCACCCGATCAAGCCCCTTCACAATCTTATATGTTTCAATAAGATCGCCTCTCATTCTTCTGAACTCCAATGAGTAGAGTCCCAATCTACTCAACCTCTCCTCGTATGTCCACCCCCTCATCCCGGGGATTAACCGAGTGAACCTTCTTTGTACTGCCTCGAGAGCAAGTATGTCTTTTCTTAAGTATGGACACCAAAACTGTATGCAGTATTCCAGATGCGGTCTCACCAATACCTTATATAACTGCAGCAATTGAATTGAATGTTTAAACGTGGAATGGAATGTTTATACATTGAATGGAATGTTTAGACATGGAATGGCCTGTTTATTCATGGAATGGAATGTTTATATTGGAATGGAATGTTTATACATTGAATGGAATGTTTAGACGTGGAATGGCCTGTTTATTCATGGAATGGAATGTTTATATTGGAATGGAATGTTTATACATTGAATGGAATATTTATACATGGAATGGGCTGCTTATACATGGAATGGATTGTTTACACATTGAATTGAAAGTTTATACATTGAATGGTCTGTTTATATGCAGAATTGAATGGTTATACATTGAAATTAATATTTATACATTGAATGACCTGTTTATTCATGGAATGGAATGCTTATACATTGAATTGAATGTTTATACGTGGAATGGAATGTTTATACATTGAATTGAATGTTTAGACGTGGAATGGCCTGTTTATTCATGGAATGGAATGTTTATATTGGAATGGAATGTTTATATTGGAATGGAATGTTTATACATTGAATAGAATATTTATACATGGAATGGGCTGTTTATACATGGAATGGATTGTTTACACATTGAATGGAAAGTTTATGCATTGAATGGTCTGTTTATATGCAGAATTGAATGGTTATACATTGAAATTAATATTTTTACATTGAATGACCTGTTTATGCATGGAATGGAATGTTTTTACATTAAATGGAATGTTTATACATTGAATGGATTATTTATAGATGGAATGGAATGTTTATACATGGAATGGAATGTTTATACGTGGAATGGAATGTTTATAGGTGGAATGGAATGTTTATACCTGGAATGGAATGTTTATACGTGGAATGATCTGTTTATACGTGGAATGGGCTTTTTATACGTGGAATGGACTGTTTATACATGGAATGGAATGTTTATACGTGGAATGGAATGTTTATACCTGGAATGGGCTGTTTATACCTGGAATGGAATGTTTTTTGTGGAATGGTCTGTTTATACGTGGAATGGACTGTTTATACGTGGAATGGACTGTTTATACATGGAATGTAGTGTTTATACGTGGAATGCAATGTTTATACCTGGAATGGAATGTTTATATGTGGAATGGTCTGTTTATACGTGGAATGGACTGTTTATACATGGAATGGAATGTTTATACGTGGAATGGCATGTTTATAGGTGGAATGGAATGTTTATACCTGGAATGGAATGTTTATACCTGGAATGGAATGTTTATATGTGGAATGGTCTGTTTATACCTGGAATGGACTGTTTATACATGGAATGGAATGTTTATACGTGGAATGGAATGTTTATAGGTGGAATGGAATGTTTATACCTGGAATGGAATGTTTATACGTGGAATGATCTGTTTATACGTGGAATGGGCTGTTTATACGTGGAATGGACTGTTTATACATGGAATGGAATGTTTATACGTGGAATGGAATGTTTATACCTGGAATGGGCTGTTTATACCTGGAATGGAATGTTTATATGTGGAATGGACTGTTTATACGTGGAATGGACTGTTTATACATGGAATGTAATGTTTATAAGTGGAATGCAATGTTTATACCTGGAATGGAATGTTTATATGTGGAATGGTCTGTTTATACGTGGAATGGACTGTTTATACATGGAATGGAATGTTTATACCTGGAATGGAATGTTTATACGTGGAATGCAATGTTTATACCTGGAATGGAATGTTTATATGTGGAATGGTCTGTTTATACGTGGAATGGACAGTTTATACAAGGAATGGAATGTTTATACGTGGAATGGAATGTTTGTATATGGAATGGAATGTTTATACTTGGAAAGGGCTGTTTATACGTGGAATGGAATGTTTATACCTGGAATGGAATGTTTATACGTGGATTGCAATGTTTATACCTGGAATGGAATGTTTATATGTGGAATGGTCTGTTTATACGTGGAATGGACAGTTTATACAAGGAATGGAATGTTTATACGTGGAATGGAATGTTTGTATATGGAATGGAATGTTTATACTTGGAAAGGGCTGTTTATACGTGGAATGGAATGTTTATACGTGGAATGGAATGTTTATACGTGGAATGGAATGTTTATACATGGAATGGGCTGTTTATACCTGGAATGGACTGTTTATAACTGGAATGGAATGTTTATACGTGGAATAGAATGTTTATACGTGGAATGGAATGTTTATACGTGGAATGGGCTGTTTATACCTGCAATGGAATGTTTATACCTGGAATGGAATGTTAATACGTGGAATGGAATGTTTACACGTGGAATGGAATGTTTATACGTGGAATGGAATGATTATACGTGGAATGGAATGTTTATACGTGGAATGGAATGTTTATACGTGGAATGGAATGATTATACGTGGAATGGGCTGTTTATAAATGGAATGGAATGTTTATACCTGGAATGGAATGTTTATACGTGGAATGGTTTGCTTATATGTGGAATGGAATGTTTATACCTGGAATGTAATGTTTATACATGGAATGGTTTGCTTATACGTGGAATGGAATGTTTATACGTGGAATGTAATGTTTATACCTGGAATGGAATGTTTATACGTGGAATGGTTTGCTTATATGTGGAATGTAATGTTGATACATGGAATGGAATGTTTATACCTGGAATGGAATGTTTATACGTGGAATGGTCTGTTTATACGTGGAATGGACTGTTTATACATGGAATGGAATGTTTATACATGGAATGGTCTGTTTATACGTGGAATGGCGTGTTTATACGTGGAATGGAATGTTTATACATGGAATGATCTGTTTATACATGGAATGGTCTGTTTATACATGGAATGGCCTGTTTATACGTGGAATGGAATGTTTATACGTGGAATGGAATGTTTATACGTGGAATGGAATGTTTATACATGGAATGGTCTGTTTATACGTGGAATGGCGTGTTTATACGTGGAATGGAATGTCTATACATGGAATGATCTGTTTATACGTGGAATGGTCTGTTTATACGTGGAATGGACTTTTTATACGTGGAATGGAATGTTTATACATGGAATGGTCTGTTTATACGTGGAATGGCGTGTTTATACGTGGAATGGAATGTTTATACATGGAATGATCTGTTTATACGTGGAATGGCCTGTTTATACATGGAATCGTCTGTTCATACGTGGAATGGAGTGTTTATACGTGGAATGGTCTGTTCATACGTGGAATGGAGTGTTTATACGTGGAATGGAAAGTTTATACCTGGAATGGAATGTTTATACGTGGAATGGAATGTTTATACGTGGAATGGGCTGTTTATACCTGGAATGGACTGTTTATAACTGGAATGGAATGTTTATACGTGGAATGGAATGTTTATACGTGGAATGGAATGTTTATACGTGGAATAGAATGATTATACGTGGAATGGAATGATTATACGTGGAATGGTCTGTTTATACATGGAATGGAATGTTTATACGTGGAATGGAATGATTATACGTGGAATGGGCTGTTTATAAATGGAATGGAATGTTTATACCTGGAATGGAATGTTTATACGTGGAATGGTTTGCTTATACGTGGAATGGAATGTTTATACATGGAATGGAATGTTTATACCTGGAATGGAATGTTTATACATGGAATGGAATGTTTATACCTGGAATGGAATGTTTATACCTGGAATGGAATGTTTATACCTGGAATGGAATGTTTATACGTGGAATGGTCTGTTTATACCTGGAATGTAATGTTTATACATGGAATGGAATGTTTATACCTGGAATGGAATGTTTATACATGGAATGGTCTGTTTATACGTGGAATGGACTGTTTATACATGGAATGGAATGTTTATACATGGAATGGTCTGTTTATACGTGGAATGGAATGTTTATACATGGAATGGCCTGTTTATACGTGGAATGGAATGTTTATACATGGAATGATCTGTTTATACATGGAATGGTCTGTTTATACATGGAATGGCCTGATTATACGTGGAATGGAGTGTTTATACGTGGAATGGTCTGTTCATACGTGGAATGGAGTGTTTATACGTGGAATGGAAAGTTTATACATTGAATGGAATGTTTATATATTGAATAGAATGTTGATACGTTGAATGGAATATTTATACATTGAATAGAATATTTATACATGGAATGGGCTGTTTCTACATGGAATAGATATTTTTTATTGGAAATTGAATGTTTATAGATTGAATGGAATGTTTATATGTGAATTGGAAAATTTATAGTTGGAATGATCTATTTGGACATTGAATATAATATTTATAAATGGAAAGGGCTGTTTATACGTAGAATTGAATGGTTATACATTGAAATTAATATGTATACATTGAATGACCTGTTTATGCATGGAATGGAATGTTTTTACATTGAATGGAATGTTTATACGTGGAATGGAATGTTTATACATTGAATGGTATGTTTCTGCTTGGAATCACCTGTTTATATGTGGAATGGCCTGTTCATTCATGGAATGGAATGCTTATACATTGAATTAATAAGAACATAAGAAATAGGAGCAGGAGTAGGCCAATCGGCCCTTCGAGCCTGCTCCGCCATTCAATAAGATCATGGCTGATCTGATCCTCACCTCAAATCTAAAGAACACAAGAAGTAGGAGCAGGACCCGGCCACTCAGCCCCTGGGCCCGCTACGCCACCCACAGGGCCCTGACCGATCCGAACTCAGCCTCATGTCCAATTTCCTGCCCGCTCCCCGTAACCCCTAATTCCCTTTACTTCTAGGAAACTGTCTATTTCTGTTTTAAATTTATTTAATGATGTAGCTTCCGCAGCTTCCTGCGGCAGCAAATTCCACAGACCTACTACCCTCTGAGTGAAGAAGTTTCTCCTCATCTCAGTTTTGAAAGAGCAGCCCCTTATTCTAAGATTATGCCCCCTAGTTCTAGTTTCACCCATCCTTGGGAACATCCTTACCGCATCCACCCGATCAAGCCCCTTCACAATCTTATATGTTTCAATAAGATCGCCTCTCATTCTTCTGAACTCCAATGAGTAGAGTCCCAATCTACTCAACCTCTCCTCGTATGTCCACCCCCTCATCCCGGGGATTAACCGAGTGAACCTTCTTTGTACTGCCTCGAGAGCAAGTATGTCTTTTCTTAAGTATGGACACCAAAACTGCATGCAGTATTCCAGATGCGGTCTCACCAATACCTTATATAACTGCAGCAATTGAATTGAATGTTTAAACGTGGAATGGAATGTTTATACATTGAATGGAATGTTTAGACGTGGAATGGCCTGTTTATTCATGGAATGGAATGTTTATATTGGAATGGAATGTTTATACATTGAATGGAATGTTTAGACGTGGAATGGCCTGTTTATTCATGGAATGGAATGTTTATATTGGAATGGAATGTTTATACATTGAATGGAATATTTATACATGGAATGGGCTGCTTATACATGGAATGGATTGTTTACACATTGAATGGAAAGTTTATACATTGAATGGTCTGTTTATATGCAGAATTGAATGGTTATACATTGAAATTAATATTTATACATTGAATGACCTGTTTATGCATGGTATGGAATGTTTTTACATTAAATGGAATGTTTATACATTGAATGACCTGTTTATACATTGAATGGCCTGTTTATGCGTGGAATGGAATGTTTACACGTGGAATGGAATGTTTATACGTGGAATGGCCTGTTGATACATGGAATGGTATATTTATACATTGAATAGAAGATTTATACATGGAATGGAATGTTTATACGTGGAATGGCCTGTTTATACGTGTAAAGGAATGCTTATACATTGAATGTCCTGTTTATACGTGGAATGGAATGTTTATACGTGGAATGGAATGTTTATACGTGGAATGCAATGTTTTTACATCGAATAGAATGTTGGTGTGAATGTGTGTGTGGAGGTGGGAGACGTCGGTAGGGTTCTTAATGAATACTTTGCATCTGTTTTCACAAAGGAGAGGGACGAAGCAGACATTGCTATCGGGCGGGGGGGGGGGAGGAGTGTGAAATATTAGATGAAATAAACATAGTGAGATAGGAAGTGTTAATGGGTTTAGCAACTTTCAAAGTGGATAAATCCCCAGGCCCGGATGAAATGTATCCCAGGCTGTTAAGCGAAGCAAAAGAGGAAATAGCAGAGGCCTTGACCATCATTTTTTAATCCTCTCTGGCTTCAGGTGTGGTGCCGGAGAACTGGAGGACTGCTAATGTGGTGCCCTTGTTTAAAAAGGGAGAAAAGGATAGACCTGAGTAATTACAGGCCAGTCAGCCTAACCTCGGTGGTGAGAAAATTATTGGAAAGCATTCTGAAGGACAGGATAAATCTTCATTTAGAAAGACACGGATTAATCAAGGATAGTCAGCACAGATTTGTTAAGGGAAGGTTGTGTCTGACAAACTTGATTGAATTTTTTGAGGAGGTAACAAGGAGGCTAGATGAGGGTAGTGCGTTTGATGTGGTGTATATGGACTTTAGCAAGGCTTTTGATAAGGTTCCACATGGCAGACTGGTCACAAAGTTAAAAGCCCATCGGATCCAGGGCAAAGTTTCAAGTTGGATTCAAAACTGGCTCGGAGACAGGAAGCAGAGGTTGATGGGTGTTTTTGTGACGTGGAAGGCTGTTTCCAGTGGGTTCCGCAGGGCTCAGTACTAGGTCCCTTGCTTTTTGTGGTTTATATCAATGATCTTGACTTGAATATAGGAGGTATAATTAAGAAGTTTGCAGATGATACTAAAATCGGCTGTGTGGTTGATACTGAAGAAGGAAGCTGTAGACTGCAGGAAGATATCAATAAATTGGTCAGGTGGGCAGAACAGTGGCAAATGGAATTCAATCCGGAGAAGTGTGAGGTAATGCATTTGGGGAGGGCTAACAAGGAAAGGGAATACACATTAAATGGTAGGACACTGAGTAGAGTAGAGGAACAAAGGGACCTTGGAGTGCATGTCCACAGATCCCTGAAGGTAGCAGGCCAAGTAGATAAGGTGGTTAAGAAGGCATACGGAATGCTTGCCTTTATTAGCCATGGCATAGAATACAAGAGCAGGGGTGTTATGCTTCAACTGTATAAAACACTAGTTACGCCTCAGCTAGAGTACTGCGTGCAGTTCTGGTCACCACATTACAGGAAAGATGTGATTGCACTGGAGAGGGTAAAGAGGAGATTTACAAGGATGTTGCCAGGAGTAGAGAATCTTAGCTATGAGGAAAGACTGGATAGGCTGGGTCTGTTTTCCTTGGAACAGAGGAGGCTGAGGGGAGACCTTATTGAGGTGTACAAAATTATGAGGGGCATAGATAAAGTGGATAGAAAGGACCTACTTCCCTTAGCAGAGGGGTCAAAAACCAGGGGCCACAGATTTAAAGTAATTGGGGGAAGGTTTAGAGGGGATTTGAGGGGAAATTTCTTCACCCAGAGGGTTGTGGGGGTCTGGAACTCACTGCCTGAAAAGCTGGTAGAGGCAGGAACCCTAACCACATTTAAAAAGTACTTGGATGTGCACTTGGGATGCTCTAACCTGCAGGGCTATGGACCAAGAGCTGGGAAGTGGGATTAGGCTGGATAGCTCTTTGTTGGCCGGCGCAGACATGGTGGGCCAAAATGGCCTCCTTCCGTGCTGTAGCTTTCTATGATTCTATTCTATAAACACTCCATGCCATGTATAAACAGAATTGAGAGGTCGCACAACACCAGGTTATAGTCCAACAGTTTTATTTGAAATCACAAGCTTTCAGAGCTTGTGATTTCAAATAAAACTGTTGGACTATAACCTGGTGTTGTGCGACCTCTCAATTTTGTCCACCCCAGTCCAACACCGGCATCATCGCATCATGTATAAACAGGCCATTCCATGTATAAACATTCAATTCCACATATAAACAGAATATTCCACTTTTAAACATTCCATTCAATGTATAAACTTTCCATTCCACGTATAAACATTCCATTCAATGTATAAACATTCCATTTCACGTAAAAACTATCGATTCCATGTATAATCAGCCCATTCCATGTATGAACATACGAATTAGGAGCAGGAGTAGGCCACTTGGCCCCTCGAGCCTGCTCCGCCATTCAGTAAGATCATGGCTGATCTGATTACTCCACATTCCCGCCTACCCCCGATAACCTTTCACCCCCTTGCTTATCAAGAATCTATCTACCTCTGCCTTAAAAAGATTCGAAGACTCTGCTTCCACTGCCCTCTGAGGAAGAGAGTTCCAAAGACTCACGACCCTCTGAGAAAAAATTTCTCTTCATCTTTTTCTTAAATGGGCGACCCCTTATTTTTAAACAGTGACCCCTAGTTCTAGATTCTCCCACAAGAGGACACATCCTCTCCACATCCACCCTGTCAAGACCCCTCAGGATATTATATGTTTCAATCAAGTCACCTTACTCTTCTAAACTCCAGCAGCCTAGCCTGTCCAACCTTTCCTCATAAGACAACCCGCCCATTCCAGGTATTAGTCTAGTGAACCTTCTCTGAACTGCTTCCAATACATTTACATCCTTCCTTAAATAAGGAGACCAATACTGTACACAGTACTCCAGATGTGGTCTCACCAATGCCCTGTATAACTGAAGCATAACCTCCCTACTTCTGTATTCAATTCCCCTCGCAATAAACGATAACATTCTATTAGCTTTCCTAATAAATTGCTGTACCTGCATAGTAACCTTTTGCGATTCATGCACTAGGACACCCAGATCCCTCTGCAATCTCTCACCATTTAGATAATGTGCTTCTATTTTATTCTTCCTGCCAAAATGGACAATTTCACATTTTCCCACATTATACTCCATTTGCCAGATCTTTGCCCACTCACTTAACCTATCTATATCCCTTTGTAGCCTCCTTATGTCCTAGGATAGACAGAAAGGAAAGGGAGGTGGGGTGGCTTTGTTGGTAAAGAATGGGATCAGTGCAGTGGTGAGAAGTGATATTGGCTCAGAAGGTCAAGATGTAGAATCAGTTTGGGTGGAGATAAAAAATATTAAGGGGAAAAAGTCTCTGGTGGGCATAGTCTACAGGCCCCCGAACAGTAGCAATACTGTTGGACAGAGTATAAATCAACAAATAATGGAGGCCCGTAAAAAAGGTATGGTAATAACCATGGGTGATTTTAATCTTCATATTGATTGGACAAATCAAATTGGCCATGGTAGCCTTGAAGAGGAGTTCATAGAGTGTATCCAGGATGGTTTGCTGGAACAGTATGTAATGGAACCAACCAGGGAGCAGGCTATCTTGGATCTGGTACTGTGTAATGAGACAGAATTAATAAATGATCTCATAGTAAAGGATCCTCTAGGAAAGAGTGATCATAACATGGTTGAATTTCACATTCAGTTGAAGGGTGAGAAAGTTTTAGCTCAAACCAGTGTCCTGATCTTAAACAAAGGCAATTAAAATGGCATGAGGGCAGAACTGGCTAAAGTGGACTGGAAAAAAAAATTAAAAGGTAAGACAGTTGAAATGCAGTGGCAGACATTTAAGAAGATATTTTATAATTCTCAACAAAAATATATTCCAGTGAGAAAGAAAGATTTTAAGAGAAGGGAGCACTATCCGTGGCTAACTAAGGAAGTAAAGGATGGTATCAAATTGAAAATGAAGGCATACAATGTTGCCAAGATTGGTGGGAGGCCAGAGGATTGGGAAATTTTTAAAAACCAGCAAAGGATGACTAAAAAAAGAGAGAAGATGAATTATAAGAGTAAACTGGCAAGAAATATTAAAACAGAAAGTAAGAGCTTCTACAGGTATATAAAAAGGAAGAGAGTAGCTAAAGTAAACGTTGGTCCCTTAGAGGATGAGACTGGGGAATTAATAATGGGGAACGGGGAAATGGATCTGAACAAATATTTTGTATCTGTCTTCACGGTAGAAGACACTAACAACATCCCAATAATGGATAATCAAGGGGCCACAGGGAAGGGGGAACTAAAGACAATCACTATCACTAAGGAAATAGTACTTGGTAAAATAATGGGACTAAAAGACGACAAGTCCCCTGGACCAGATGGCCTGCATCCCAGGGTCTATAAAGAAGTGGCTGCAGAGATAGTGGATGCATTGGTTGCAATATACCAAAATTCCCTGGACTCTGGGGAGGTCCCAGCGGATTGGAAAACCGCAAATGTAACACCCCTATTTAAGAAAGGAGGGAGACAGAAAGCAGGAAACTATAGACCAGTTAGCCTAACATCTGTCATTGGGAAAATGCTGGAGTCCTTCTTTAAGGAAGCAGTAGCAGGACATTTGGAAAATCATAATGCAGTCAGGCATAGTCAGCATGGTTTTCTGAAAGGGAAATCATGTTTAACAAATTTGCTGGAGTTCTTTGAGGATGTAATGAACAGGGTGGACAAAGGTGAGCCAGTGAATGTGGTGTATTTGGATTTCCAGAAGGCATTCGATAAGGTGCCACATAAAAGGTTACTGCCTAAGTTAAGAGCTCACGGAATTGGGGGTAATATATTAGCATGGATAGAGAATTGGCTAACCAACAGAAAGCAGAGAGTCAGGATAAATGGGTCATTTTCCGGTTGGCAAACAGTAACTAGTGGGGTGCCACAGGGATCGGTGCTGGGGCCTCAACTATTTACAATCTACATTAATGACTTGGATGAAGGGACCGAGTGTAATGTAGCCAAATTTGCGGATGATACAAAGATGGGTGGGAAAGCAAGTTGTGCAGAGGACTCAAAGAATCTGCAAAGGGATATCGACAGGCTAAGTGAGTGGGCAAATATTTGGCAGATGGAGTATAATGTGGGAAAGTGCGAGGTTATCCACTTTGGCAGGAAAAATAAAAAAGCAAATTATTTTTTAAATGGAGAGGGATTACAAAATGCTACAGTTCAGAGGGACCTGGGGGTCCTTGTGCATGAAACACAAAAAGTTAGCATGCAGGTACAGCAAGTAATCAAAAAGGCAAATGGAATGCTGGCCTTTATTGCAAGGGGGTTGGAGTATAAAAGCAGGGAAGTCCTGCTACAACTGTACAAGGTATTGGTGAGACCACACCTGGAGTGCTGCGTACAGTTTTGGTCTCCTTATTTAAGGAAGGATATACTTGTATTGGAGGTAGTTCAGAGATGATTCACACGGTTGATTCCTGAGATGAGGGGGTTTACTTATGAAGAAAGGTTGAACAGGTTGGGCCAATACTCATTGGAATTTAGAAGAATGAGAGGTGATGTTATTGAAACATATAAGATACTGAGGGGGCTCGACAGGGTAGATGCAGAGAGGATGTTTCCCCTCTTGGGGAAATCTAGAACGCGGGGGCATAGTTTCAGAATAAAGGGTCGCCCTTTTAGAACTGAGATGAGGAGGAATTTCTTCTCTCAGAGGGTCGTAAATCTGTGGAATTCTCTGCCCCAGAGAGCCGTGGAGGCTGGGTCATTAAATACATTTAAGGTGGAGATAGACAGATTTTTGCAAGATAAGGGAGCGAAGGGTTATGGGGAGAGGGCAGGGAAGTGGCTTTGAGCCCAAGATCAGCCATGATCTTATTGAATGGCGGAGCAGGCTCGAGTGGCCAAGTGGCCTATTCCTGCTCCTATTACTTACGTCTTATGTCTTCACAATTTACTTTCCTACCTATCTTTGTATCATCAGCAAATTTAGCAACCATACCTTCGGTCCCTTCATCCAAGTCATTTATATAAATTGTAAAAAGTTGAGGCCCCAGCACTGATCCCTGTGGCACACCACTCGTTACATCTTGCCAACCAGAAAATGACCCATTTATGCCTACTCTCTGTTTCCTGTAAGCTAGCCAATCTTCTATCCATGCCAATATGTTACCCCCTACACCATGAGCTTTTATTTTCCGCAATAACCTTTGATGTGGCACCTTATCAAATGCCTTCTGGAAATCTAAGTACAGTACATCCACCGGTTCCCCTTTATCCACAACACATGTTACTTCCTCAAAGAACTCCAATAAATTGGTTAAACATGATTTCCCTTGCACAAAACCATGTTGACTCTGCCTGATTACCTTGAACTTTTCTAAGTGCCCTGCTATAATGTCTTTAATAATAGCTTCTAACATCTTCCCTATGACAGATGCTAAGCTAACTGGCCTGTAGTTTCCTGCTTTCTGTCTCCCTCCCTTTTTGAATAAAGGAGTTACATTCGCTATTTTCCAATCTAATGGAACCTTCCCCGAATCCAGGGAATTTTGGAAAATTAAAACCAACGCATCAACTATCTCATGAGCCACTTCTTTTAAGACCCTAGGATGAAGTCCATCAGGACCTGGGGACTTGTCAGCCCGCAGCTCCAACAATTTGCTCAGTACCACTTCCCTGGTGATTATAATTTTCTTGAGTTCCTCCCTTCCATTTCCTGATTTACAGCTATTTCTGGGATGTTACTTGTATCCTCTATAGTGAAAACCGATGCAAAATACCTGTTCAATTCAACTGCCATCCCATTTTCCATTATTAATTCCCCAGACTCACTTTCTATAGGACCAACGCTCACTTTGTTAGCTCTTTTCTTTTTAAAATATCTATAGAAACTCTTACTATCTGCTTTTATATTTCTAGCTAGCTTTCTCTCGTACTCTAATTTTTCTCTCCTTGTTAATCTTTTAGTCATTCTTTGCTGTTTTTTATATTCTGTCCAATCTTCTGACCTGTCACCCATCTTTGCGCAATTATATGCTTTTTCTTTAAGTTTGATACTATCTTTAACTTTTTTAGTTAACCACGGATGGTGGGTCCTCCCCTTGGAATTTCTCTCTCGTTGGATTGTATATATTCTGTGTATTCTGAAATATCCCCTTAAATGTCTGCCACTGCAACTCTACTGACCTATCCCTTAACCTAATTTGCCAGTTCACTTTAGCTAGCTCGGCTTTAGTGCCCTCACAATTGCCCTTATTTACGTTTAAAATACTAGTCTTGAACCCACTCTTCTCTCCCTCAAACTGAAAGTAAAATTCAATCATATTATGATCGCTGCTACCTAGGGCCGCCTTCACTATGAGGTCATTAATTAATCCTATCTCGTTGCACAATACCAGGTCTAGTATAGCCTGCTCTCTGGTTGGCTCCAGAACGTGCTGTTCTAAGAAACTATCCCGAAAACATTCTATGAACTCCTCATCTAGGCTACCTTTGCCCATCTGATTTTTCCAGTCTACATAGATTAAAATCCCCCATGATTATTGCCGTACCTTTCCGACAAGCTCCCATTATTTCTTCCTTTATACTCCATCCTACTGTGTGGTTACTGTTAGGGGGCCTGTACATCACTCCCACAAGTGACTTCTTGCCTTTATCATTTCTCATCTCTACCCAAACCGCTTCTACATCCTGGTTTCCTGAACTTATGTCATCCCTCTCTATTGTGCTAATACCATCACTAATTAACAGAGCCACCCCTCCACTTTTACCTAGCTTCCTGTCCTTCCTAAATGTCATGTACCCTTCAATATTCAGGTCCCAATCTATGTCATCCTGCAGCCATGTTTCTGTAACGGCTATCAGATCGTACTTATTTATTTCTCTTTGCACTATCAGTTCATCTGTTTTGTTTCGAATGCTACGTACATTCAGATGCAGAGCCTTTAGTTTTGTCCTTTTATTATTTTTGTAACCTCTGGCCTTAACTGTTGATTTACTCTTAGATTTGTACTCTCTATCCCTTCCTGTCACGGTCTGTTTATCATTTCCCATATTAATACCTTTCTCTCTTGCCTTGTCTCTACTCTTTGATTTACCACATCTTCCCAAATTTGATCCCTTGCCCCCACTATTTAGTTTAAAGCCCTCTCTACCACCCTAGTTATAGGACTCACCAGAACGGTTCAGGTGAAGACCATCCCAACGATACAGATCCCACTTTCCCCAATACTGGTGCCAGTGCCCCAGGAATCAAAACCCATTTCTCCCACACCAGTCTTTGAGCCACACATTCATCTCTCAAATTTTATTTACCCTATGCCAATTTGCTCGTGGCTCAGGTAATAATGCAGACTTTATTACCATTGAGGTTCTGCTTTTTAATTTAGTCCCTAACTGCTCATACTCTCTCAGCAGAACCTCTTTCCTAGTTCTACCTATGTCTTTGGTACCTACGTGGACCACGACCACCGGCTCCTCCCCCTCCCACTGCAAGTTCCTCTCCAGCCCAGAGCAGATGTCCCGAACCCTGGCGGGCAGGCAACACAGCTGTCTGGACTCTCACTCTTGGCCGCAGAGAACTGTATCTATCCCCCTGACTATGCTGTCCCCTATTACCACTACATTCCTATTAACTCCCCCCGCTTGAATGGCTTCCTGTACCTCGGTGCCATGGTCAGTTTGCTCATCCACCCTGCAGCCACCGCTTTCATCCATACAGGTCGCAAGAAGCTCAAACCTGTTGGACAATTGCAAAGGCTGAGGCTCCTCCACCTCCTGGGTCCCCATATCTGCCTCACTCGCAGTCACATCCTCCTGTCCCTGACCACTGACCAAATCAGAAGACCCTATCCTAAGGGGTATGACTGCCTCCTGGAATAAGGTGTTCAGGTAATTTTCCCCCTCGCTGATGCATTGCAGTGTCCGCAGGTCAGCCTCCAGCTCATCAACTCTGAGCCAAAGCTCCTCGAGCCGCAGGCACTTACCGCAGACATGTTCATCCTGGATCGCACTGACGTCCAGAAGCTCCCACATCCTGCAGTCGCAACACATCACCTGCCCTGCCATCTTTATTGTGTCTTAATTTATAATAAATCCTACTACACCCAATAAGATTTATAACTGCTAGTAAACTTTACTAATACTAATGAAACCTTACGACTGCAAATAAATTTCCTGGGCTTTAAAAGATAAGAGAAGTGAGCAAAATACTCACCAAACAATTACTTACCCTTTTCCCTGTGATGTCACCTTTTATTTTTCTCTGAATGCGGTTGGGGAGTTTCACAGAGCTGAACTCCCACTGGTTCTCTGGCTCCTCTCATTCAGGTTTTTAACTCCTGCTCTCCTGGAGGCTGACAAAGATAGAAAAAGAAGAAAGGAGCACCTCCCTCGCTTCCTCACCAAACTCCCTTACTCACCAAACTCGAACGTTTACACTCTGTTCCAAGCTGCACTCCATGGCAAACTGCACTCTAGCCTCCCTTACTTATACTACTGAGATTTATATGAGTGAGCTCTGTGGCAGTTACAGAACCAGATTAGACCAGTTAATTAATTAACTAATCTCACCTGCTCTCCAGCACAGAGCTTGCTTGGCCTTGCCCAAGCCTGGAAGAAACTTAAAACTTAAAACAGTAAATTTAAGTTAAATGCTAATTGCAAGCACACAAGACTAGATTTTATCAAAAAAATGTTGCAGTTTGTCAAAATTCCATTCAAAGTGTAAACTATCCATTCTATGTATAAACATGCCATTCCATGTATGAAAAGGCCATTCCATGAATAAACATACCATTCAATGTATAAACATTCCATTCCACATATAAACAGGCCATTCCATATATAAACATTCCATTCTATGTATAAACAGGCCATTCCATGTATAAATATTCTATTCAATGGATAAACATTCCATTCCATGTATAAACAGCCCATGCCATGTATAAACATTCCATTCAATGTGTAAACTATCCATTCTATGTATAAACAGATATTCCATCTAAAAATAATCCATTTAACATATAAACATTCCATTCCACATTCCATTCCATGTAAAAATATTCCATTCCACATATAAACAGGCCATTCCAGGTATAAACAGACAGTTCCACGTATAAACATTCCATTCAATCTATAAACATTCCATTGCACGTTTAAACATTCCATTGCACGTTTAAACATTCCATTCGATGTATAAACATTCCATTCAATGTATACACATTGCATTCCATGTGTAAACATTCCATTCCACATAAGAATCGGCCATTCCATGTATAAATATTCCATTCAATGTAAAAACATTCCATTCAACGTGTAAACATTTCATTCAATGTCTAAACATTCCATTCCATGTATAAACATTCCATTCCATGTATAAACATTCAATTCTATGTATGAATATTCCATTCATTGTATAAAAAACGATTCCATGTATAAATATGCCATTCAATATATAAACATTCCATTCCATGTATAAATCTTCCATTCAACGTATAAACATTCCATTCCACGTATGAGCATTCCATTCCTTGTAAAGATATTCCATTCCATGTATGAATATTCCATTCACTGTATAAAAAGCCGATTCCATGAATAAATATTCCATTCCATGTATAAATATTCTATTCCATGTAAAAAAATTCCATTCCACGTAAACATTTCTTTCCACATTTGAATATTCCATTCATTGTATAAAAAGCTGATTCCATGTATAAACATTCCATTCTATGTATAAACATTCGATTCAATGTATAAACATTCCATTCAATGTGTAAACATTCCATTCCATGTATAAACATTCCATTCCATGCATAAAACGGACATTCCATGTAAAAAAAATTCCATTCCACATATAAGCATTCCATTCAACTGATAAACATTCCATTCCATGTATAAACATTCCATTCAATGTATAAACATTCCATTCCACGTATAAGCATTCCATTCCACGTATAAACATTCCATTCCATGTATAAACAGACCATTCCATGTATAAACAAACCATTCCATGTATAAACATTCCATTCCATGTAAAAACATTTCATTCCATGTATAAACATTTCATTCCATGTATAAACATTCCATTCCACATAAAAACATTCCATTCAATGTATAAACATTCCATTCCATGTATAAACATTCCATTCCATGTATAAACATTCCATTCAATGTATAAACAATCCATTCCACGCATAAAACGGACATTCCACGTATAAACATACCATTCCACGTATAAACATTCCAGTCCATGTAAAAACATTCCATTCAATGTTTAAACATTCCATTCCATGTATAAACTTTCCATTCCACGCATAAAACGGACATTCCATGTCAAAAAATTCCATTCCACATTTAAACATTCCATTCCACGTATAAACATTCCATTCCATGTATAAACAGACCATTCCATGTATAAACATTCCATTCCACGCATAAACATTTCATTCTATGTATAAACAGGACATTCCGTGTATAAACATTCCATTCCACATTTAAACATTCAATTCCATGTATAAACAGACCATTCCATGTATAAACATTCCATTCCACGCATATAATGGACATTCCACGTATAAACATTCCATTCCACGGGTAAACATTCCATTCCACGTATAAACATTGCATTCAATGTATAAATATTCCATTCCACGCGTAAACGGGCCATTCCACATATGAATATTCCATTCAATGCGTAATCAATCCATTCCATGTAAAAACATTCCATTAAATCTATAAATATTCCATTCCACGTATATATAAACAGGCCATTCCATGTATAAACTTTCCATTCAATGTATAAACATTCCATTCCATGAATAAAATGGAAATTCCATGTAAAACAAAATTCCATTCAGTGTATCAAAATTCCATTCCATGCATAAATATTTTAGTCATTGTATAAACATTCCATTCCATGTATAAACATGTCATTCAAAGTATAAACATTCCATACCATGTATAAATATTCCATTCAATGTATAAACATTCCATGTATAAACATTCAATTTCATGTATAAACATTCAATTCAATGTATAAACATTTCATTCCATGTATAAACAGGACATTCCATGTATAAATATTACATTCCATGTATAAACATTCCATTCCATGTATAAACATTCCATTCCATGTATAAATATTCCATTCAATGTATAAACATTCCATGTATAAACATTCCATTCCATGTATAAATATTCCATTCAATGTATAAACATTCATGTATAAACATTTCACTCCATGTATAAACAGGACATTCCATGTATAAATATTCCATTCCATGTATAAACATTCCATTTCATGTATAAACATTCAATTCAATGTATAAACATTCCATTCCATGTATAAAACGGACACTCCACGTATAACATTCCATTCCACGCATAAACATTCCATTCAATCTATAAACAGGCCATTCCACATAGAAAAAGGACATTCCATGTATAAACATTCCATTCAATGTATAAACATTCCATTCCACGCGTAAACATTTCATTCCTTGTATAAACAGGACATTCCATGTATAAATATTCCATTCCATGTATAAAAAGGACATTGCACGTATAACATTCCATTCCACACATAAACATTCCATTCAATGTATAAACAGGCCATTCCATGTAGAAAAAGGACATTCTATGTGTAAACATTCCATTCAATTTATAAACATTCCATTCAATGTATAAACTGGCCATTCCACATAGAAAAAGGACATTCTATGTATAAACATGCCATTCAATGTATAAACATTCCATTCCACGTATAAACATTCCATTCAAAGTATAAACATTCCATTCCATGTATATATAAACAGGCCATTCCATGTATAAACTTTCCATTCAATGTATAAACATTCCATTCCATGAATAAAACGAAAATTCCATGTAAAAGAAATTCCATTCCTTGTATAAACATTCCATTCAATGTATCAAAATTCCATTCCATGTATAAATATTTTAGTCATTGTAAAAACATTCCATTCCACGTATAAACATTTAATTCAAAGTATAAACATTCCATTCCACGTATAAATATTCCATTCAATGTATAAACATTCCATGTATAAACATTCCATTTCATGCATAAACATTCAATTCAATGTATAAACATTTCATTCCATGTATAAACAGGACATTCCGTGTATAAATATTCCATTCCATGTATAAACATTCCATTTCATGTATAAAAATTCAATTCAATGTATAAACATTCCATTCCATGTATAAACAGGACATTCCGGGAATAAACATTCCATTCCACGTAAAAACATTCCATTCCACGTAAAAACATTCCATTCCATGTATAAACATTCCATTCCACGCATAAACATTCCAATCAATGTATAAACAGGCCATTCCATGTAGAAAAAGGACATTCTATGTATAAACATTCCATTCAAATTATAAACATTCCATTCCACGTATAAACAAGCCATTCCAAGCATAAACAGTCCATTCCATGTATAAACATTCCATTCAATGTATAAACATTCCATTCCATGTACAAACAAGCCATTCTAGGTATAAACATTCCATTCCAGGTATAAACATTCCATTCCAGGTATAAACAGTCCATTCCACATATAAACAGCCCATTCCAGGTATAAACATTCCATTCCATGTATTAACAGTCCATTCCACGTATAAACATTCCATTCCATGTATAAAAATTCCATTCCAGGTATAAACAGCACATTCCATGTATAAACATTCCATTCCACGTATAAACAGCCCATTCCACGTATAAACATTCCATTCCAGGTATAAATATTCCATTCCAGGTATAAACATTCTATTCCACGTATAAACAGCCCATTCCATCGATAAACATCTATAAACATTCCATTCCTCATATAAACATTCCATTCCATGTATAAACATTCCATTCCATGTATAAACATTGCATTCCACGTATAAACATTCCATTCCACGGATAAACATTCCATTCCAGGTATAAACATTCCATTCCACGTATAAACATTCCATTCCATGTATAAACATTCCATTCCAGGTATAAAAATTCCATTCCACGTATAAACATTCCATTCCACGTATAAACAGACTCTTCCATGTATAAACATTCCATTCCACGTATAAACATTCCATTCCATGTCTAAACATTCCATTCCACGTATAAACAGACCATTCCACGTATAAACAGCCCATTCCACGTATAAACATTCCATTCCAGGTATAAACATTCCATTCCACGTATAAACAGACCATTCCACGTATAAACATTCAATTCCACGTATAAACATTCCATTCCACGTATAAACATTCCATTCCAGGTATAAACATTCCATTCCATGTATAAACAGCCCATTCCACGTATAAACATTCCATTCCATATATAAACAGTCCATTCCACATATAAACAGACCATTCCACGTATAAACATTCCATTCCAGATATAACATTCTATTCCATGTATAAAAGTCCATTCCACATATAAACACACCATTCCACGTATAAACATTCCATTCCAGGTATAAACATTCCTTTCCACGTATAAACATATAATTCCAGGTATAAACATTCCTTTCCACGGGTAAACATTCCATTCCAGGTATAACCATTCCATTCCACGTATAAACAGTACATTCCACGTATAAACAGCCCATTCCACGTATAAACGGTCTATTCCACGTACAAACATTCCATTCCATGTATAAACAGTCCATATCATGTAAAAAGAGACCATTCCATGTATAAACATTCCATTCCAGGTATAAACATTCCATTCCACGTATAAACAGCCCATTCCGCGTATAAACATTCCATTCCATATATAAACAGTCCATTCCACGTATAAACAGACCATTCCACGTATAAACATTCCATTCTAGATATAACATTCTATTCCATGTATAAAAGTCCATTCCACATATAAACACACCATTCCATTTATTTATATTTCATTCGACGTCTAAACAGCCCATTCCACGTATAAACAATCCATTCCATGTATAAACATGCCATTCCAGCTAAAAGCATTCCATTCCAGGTATAAACATTCCATTCCACGTATAAACATTCCATGCCATGTATAAACAGTCCATTCCATGTATAAACATGTCATTCCAGCTAAAAACATACCATTCCACGTATAAACATTCTATTCCACGTATAAACTTTCCATTCCATGTATAAACATTGCATTCCACGTATAAACATTCCATTCCACGTATAAACATTCCATTCCATGCATAAACATGCCATTCCAGCTAAAAACATTCCATTCCAGGTATAAACATTCCATTCCACGTATAAACAGCCCATTCCACGTATAAACATTCCATTCCACGTATAAACATTCCATTCAATGTATAAACAGACCATTCCACGTATAAACATTACATTCCAGTTATAAACATTCCATTCCACGTATAAACATTCCATTCCAGGTATAAACATTGCATTCCACGTATAAACATTCCATTCCACGTATAAACATTCCATTCCATGTTTAAACATGCCATTCCAGCTAAAAACATTCCATTCCAGGTATAAACATTCCATTCCGCTTATAAACAGCCCATTCCAGGTATAAACATTCCATTCCACGTATAAACAGCCTATTCCAGGTATAAACAGTCCATTCCACGTATAAACATTCCATTCCACGTATAAACATTCCATTCCACGTATAAACAGCCCATTCCATGTATAAACATTCCATTCCACGTATAAACATTCCATTCCAATATAAACATTCCATACCATGAATAAACAGGCCATTCCATGTCTAAACATTCCATTCAATGTATAAACATTCCATTTTATTTATAAATATTTCGTTCCATGTATAAACAGCCCATTCCATGTATAAATATTCTATTCAATGTATAAACAGGCCATTCCACTTATAAACATTCCATTCAATGTGTAAACATTCCATTCCAATATAAACATTCCATTCCATGAATAAACAGGCCATTCCATGTCTAAACATTCCATTCAATGTATAAACATTCCATTCCACGTATAAACATTCAATTCAATGTATAAGCATTCCATTCCATGAATAAACAGGCCATTCCACATATAAACAGGTGATTCCAAGCAGAAACATTCCATTCAATGTATAAACATTCCATTCCATGTATAAACAGGCCATTCCACGTATAAACATTCCATTCAATGTATCAACATTGAATTCCACATATAATTGAGCCATTCCATGTATAAGCATTCAATTCCACATATAAACAGGTGATTCCAAGCAGATACATTCCATTCAATGTATAAACATTCCATTCCACGTATAAACAGGTCATTCAATTATAAATATCAATTTCAATGTATAACCATACAATTCTACGTATAAACAGCCCTTTCCATTTATAAATATTCTATTCAATGTCCAAATAGATCATTCCATCTATAAATTTTCCATTTCACATATAAACATTCCATTCAATCTATAAACATTCAATTTCAAGTAAAAAATATCTATTCCATGTATAAACAGCCCATTCCATGTATAAGTATTCTATTCAATGTATAAATATTCCATTCAATGTATCAACGTTCTATTCAATATATAAACATTCCATTCAATGTATAAACTTTCCATTCCACGTATAAACACTCCATTCCACGTATGTACAGACGATTCCATGTATAAACATTCCATTCCACGTATAAACAGGCCATTCCATGTATAAACATTATATTCCACGTATAAACACGCCATTCCACGTATAAACAGACCATTCCATGTATAAACATTCCATTCCACGTATAAACAGGCCATTCCATGTATAAACATTCCATTCAATGTATAAACATTCCATTCCATGTATAGTTGGATTCAAAACTGGCTCGGAGACAGGAAGCAGAGGGTAATGGTTGATGGGTGTTTTTGTGACTGGAAGGCTGTTTCCAGTGAGGTTCCGCAGGGCTCAGTACTAGGTCCCTTGCTTTTTGTGGTATATATCAACGATCTTGACTTCAATATAGGGGGTATGATTAAGAAGTTTGCAGATGGGAACTTTTATTTTTTTGTTTTGTCTTGAGAGGGATCGCAGTGAAAGATTCTAAAAAGCAGCAGAGATGATGAGGTCAATCGCTGATTAGGTGACACCATAGTTGAGCTAGATGCCTGTCGATTGTTTGAAACAGAGGGGGAGGCTGAGACTGACTCCTGCCCCCCCCCCCCCCCCCCCCACCGGCCCTCTGTAATTCTTGTGCAAAAACGCTTGGTCTGGTTAGCTCTATCCCTCCGCTCCCACCTTCTAAAACCCTCCTGAAACTCCCTCTTGGACAGTGCCCTCGGTCTCGGCCCTACTTCGACACCGAGAGAATGTGACTTTTGGCCAGTGTAACCGTACAACATGACAGCACAACACCGACACCTTCCACTTATACAGCACCTTCAACGTAGCAAAACCATCCCGAGGAGCTTCACAGGAGCATAAATCAGACCAAATTTGCAGCTCAGACATATTTCGAAATTTCGAATAAAAGCATCTGGGTAAATGCTTTTCAGACACCCTTAGCATTCCCGGGTGCCAGATTTTACTTGAGGCAAAAAAGGATCGACTCAACAGAGCAGTAAAGAATAAAAATAAACAGGAACAACTCCATGGCATGTTTATACGTGGAATGTAATGTTTATACATTGAATGGAATTTTTATACATGGAATGGCCTGTTTATACGCGGAATGGAATATTTATACATTGAATGTAATGTTTATACATTGACAAGAATGTTTATACATTGAATGGAATATTTATAGATGGAATGGCCCATTTATGCGTGGAATGGAATGCTTATATGTGGAATGTAATGTTTATACATTGAAAGGAATGTTTATACATGGAATGGAATGTTTATACATTGAAAGGAATGTTTATACATGGAATGGAATGTTTATACATTGAAAGGAATGTTTATACATGGAATGGAATGTTTATACATTGAAAGGAATGTTTATACATGGAATGGAATGTTTATACATTGAAAGGAATGTTTATATGTGGAATGGAATGTTTAGACATGGAATGGAATGTTTATGCTTGGAATGGCCTGCTTATGTGTGGAATAGGATATTTAGACATGGAATGGCGTGTTTGTACATGCAATGGAATGTTTATATGTGGAATGGAAAGTTTATACGTGGAATGGAATATTTATGCATTGAATATAATGTTTATTCATTAACAAGAATATTTATACATTGAATGGAATATTTATAGATATAATCAGCTGTTTATACATGGAATGGTCTGTTTATACATGGAATGGAATGTTTATACATTGAATAGTATGTTTATACATGGAATGGTCATTTTCTACATGGAATGGAATGTTTATACATGGAATGGAATATTTACAAATGGAATGGGCTGTTTATACATGGAATGGAATGTTTGTACTTGGAGTGGAATAATTATACATTGAATGGAATATTCATACGTGGAATGGAAAGTTTGTACATTGAATGGAATGTTTATGCTTGGAATGGAATGTTTATACATGGAGTAGAATGTTTAGACATGGAATGGGAAGTTTATACATGGAATGGAGTGTTTTTACATGGATTGGAATGTTTTTACATTGAAGGAATGTTTATACATTAACTGGAATATTTATGCTTGGAATGGAATGTTTATTCCACCAATGGAATATTTATACATCGAATGGTATGTTCATACGTGGAATGGAATGTTTTTACATTGAATGGAATGTTTCTGCTTGGAATGGAATGTTTATACAGGTACTTGGAATGGAATGTTTATACATGGAATGGATTGTTTATACGTGGAATGGAATGTTTATACATGGAATGGAATGTTTATACAATGAATGGAATATTTATACATGGAATGGAATGTTTATTCTTGGAATGGAATGTTTATACGTGGAATGGAATGTTTATACGTGGAATGGAATGTTTATACATGGAATGGCCCGTTTATGTGTGGAATGGAGTGTTTATACATTGAATGGAATGTTTAAAGCTGGATTGATCTGTTTACACATTGACTGGTCTATTATTACATTGAATAGAATATTTATACATGGAATGGGCAGTTTATACATGGAATTGAATGTTTGTACGTGGATTGGAATGTTTGTACTAGTAATGGAATGTCTATACATGGAATGGCCTGGTTATACATTGATTGGAATATTCATACGTGGAATGGAATGTTTATACATTGAAAGGAATGTTTATACGTGGAATGGAATGTTTATACGTGGAATGGAATGTTTATACGTGGAATGGAATATTTCTACGTTGAATGGAAAGTTTATACGTGGACTGGAATGTTTATACATTGAATGTAATGTTTATACATTGACAAGAATGCTTATACATTGAATGGAATATTTATTGATGGAATGGCCCGTTTATGTGTGGAATGGAATGTTTATACATTGAATGGCATATTTATACATTGAGTAGAATATTTATACATGGAGTGGGCTGTTTATACGTGGAATGGAATGTTTGTTCTTGGAGTGGAATGATTATACATTGAATGGAACATTAAAACTTGAATGTAATGTTTATACATGGAATGGAATGTTTATGCTTGGAATGGAATGTTTATACATTGAATGGAATGTTTTTACATTGGAATATTTATGCTTGGAATGGAATGTTTATACCATGAATGGAATATTTATACTTGTAATGGGCTGGTTATACATGGAATGGTATGTTCATTAGTGGAATGGAATGTTTATACTTGAATGCAATGTTCATTAGTGGAATGGAATGTTTATATGTGGAATGGAATGTTTATACGTGGAATGGAATGTTTATGCATTGAATGGAATGTTCATACGTGGAATGGAATGTTTATACATTGAATGGAATGTTTATACGTGGAATGGAATGTTTATGTATGGAATGGTCTTTCTTAAACGGGGAATGAAATGTTTATAGATTGAATGGAATGTTTATACATGGAATGGCCCGTTTATGTGTGGAATGGAATGTTTATACATTGAATGGAATGTTTAAAGCTGGATTGATCTGTTTACACATTGACTGGTCTATTATTACATTGAATAGAATATTTATACATGGAATGGGCTGATTATACGTTGAATTGAATGTTTGTACGTGGATTGGAATGTTTGTACTAGTAATGGAATGTCTATACATGGAATGGCCTGGTTATACATTGATTGGAATATTCATACGTGGAATGGAATGTTTATACGTGGAATGGAATGTTTATACGTGGAATGGAATGTTTATACGTGGAATGGAATATTTCTACGTGGAATGGAAAGTTTATACGTGGACTGGAATGTTTATACATTGAATGTAATGTTTATACATTGACAAGAATGCTTATACATTGAATGGAATATTTATTGATGGAATGGCCCGTTTATGTGTGGAATGGAATGTTTATACATTGAATGGCATATTTATACATTGAGTAGAATATTTATACATGGAGTGGGCTGTTTATACGTGGAATGGAATGTTTGTACTTGGAGTGGAATGATTATACATTGAATGGAGCATTAAAACTTGAATGTAATGTTTACACATGGAATGGAATGTTTATGCTTGGAATGGAATGTTTATAGATTGAATGGAATGTTTTTACATTGACTGGAATATTTATGCTTGGAATGGAATGTTTATACCATGAATGGAATATTTATACTTGTAATGGGCTGGTTATACATGGAATGGTATGTTCATTAGTGGAATGGAATGTTTATACATGGAATGGAATGTTTATACAATGAATGGAATATTTATACATGGAATGGAATGTTTATACGTGGAATGGAATGTTTATACGTGGAATGGAATGTTTATACATGGAATGGCCCGTTTATGTGTGGAATGGAGTGTTTATACATTGAAAGGAATGTTTAAAGCTGGATTGATCTGTTTCCACATTGACTGGTCTATTATTACATTGAATAGAATATTTATACATGGAATGGGCAGTTTATACATGGAATTGAATGTTTGTACGTGGATTGGAATGTTTGTACAAGTAATGGAATGTCTATACATGGAATGGCCTGGTTATACATTGATTGGAATATTCATACGTGGAATGGAATGTTTATACATTGAAAGGAATGTTTATACGTGGAATGGAATGTTTATACGTGGAATGGAATGTTTATATGTGGAATGGAATATTTCTACGTTGAATGGAAAGTTTATACGTGGACTGGAATGTTTATACATTGAATGTAATGTTTATACATTGACAAGAATGCTTATACATTGAATGGAATATTTATTGATGGAATGGCCCGTTTATGTGTGGAATGGAATGTTTATACATTGAATGGCATATTTATACATTGAGTAGAATATTTATACATGGAGTGGGCTGGTTATACATGGAATGGAATGTTTATGCATTGAATGGTATGTTCATGCGTGCAATGGAATGTTTCTGCTCGGAATGGAATGTTTATACATTGACTGGAATATTTATGCTTGGAAAGGAATGTTTATACCACGAATGGAATATTTATACATGTAATGGCCTGGTTACCCATGGAATGGAATGTTTATTCTTGAAATGGCCTATTACTATGTGGAATGGAATGTTTATACATTAAATGGCATGTTTATACGTGAAATGGAATGTTTATACATAGAATGGAATGTTTATATAATGAATGGAATATTTATACATGGAATGGAATGTTTATACATTGAATGGAATGTTTGTACGTGGAATGGAATGTTTATACAATGAATGGAATGTTTTTACAATGAATGGAATATTCATACGTGGAATGAAATGTTTATACATTGAATGGAATGTTTGTAGGTGGAATGGAATGTTTATACATTGAATGGACTATTTATAGCTGGATTGATTTGTTTATATATTGACAGGCATATTTATACATTGAATAGAATATTTATACATGGAATGGGCTGTTTATATGTGGAACGGAATGTTTATACATGGAATAGAATGATTATACATTGATTGGAATATTCATACGTGGAATGGAATATTTCTACGTGGAATGGAAAGTTTATACGTGGACTGGAATGTTTATACATTGAATGTAATGTTTATACATTGACAAGAATGCTTATACATTGAATGGATTATTTATTGATGGAATGGCCCATTTATGCATGAAATGGAATGTTTATACATTGAATGGCATATTTATACATTGAGTAGAATATTTATACATTGAATGGTATGTTCATGCGTGGAATGGAATGTTTCTGCTCGGAATGGAATGTTTATACATTGACTGGAATATTTATGCTTGGAAAGGAATATTTATACCATGAATGGAATATTTCTACATGTAATGGGCTGGTTATCCATGGAATGGAATGTTTATACATAGAATGGCCTGTTTATACGTGAAATGGAATGTTTATACATGGAATGGAATGTTTATACATTGAATGGCATGTTTATACGTGAAATGGAATGTTTATACATGGAATGGAATGTTTTTACAATGAATTGAATATTCATATGTGGAATGAAATGTTTATATATTAGAATGGAATATTTATAGCTGGATTGATCTGTTTATACATTTACTGGCACATTTATACATTAAGTAGAAAATATATACATGGAATGGGCTGTTTATACGTGGAATTGAATGTTTGCACGTGGGTTGGAATGTTTATACATGGAATAGAATGATTATACATTGATTGGAATATTCATACGTGGAATGGAATGCTTATACTTTGAAAGGAATGTTTTTACGTGGAATGGAATATTTATTCATTGAATGTAATGTTTATACATTGACAAGAATGTTTATACCTTGAATGGAATATTTATTGATGGAAAGGCCCGTTTATGCGTGGAATGGAATGTTTATACATTGAATGGCATATTTATACATTGAGTAGAATATTTATACATGGAATGGGCTGTTTATACGTGGAAAGATTATACATTGAATGGAATACCAAAACTTGGAAAGGAATGCTTATACTTGGAAAGGAATGTTTATGCTTGGAATGGAATATTTATATGTGGAATGGAATGTTTATGTTTGAATGGAATGTTTTTACATTGAATGGAATATTTATACATTGAGTGGAATATTTATGCTTGGAATGGAATGTTTATACCACGAATGGAATAGTTAGACATGTAATGGGCTGGTTATACGTGGAATGGAATGTTTATACGTGGAATGGAATGCTTATACATTGAATGGAATGTTTATACGTGGAATGGTTTTTTTATACATGGAATGGAATGTTTATACATGGAATGGAATGTTTATCCATGGAATGGAATGTTTATACATGGAAAGGTCTGTTTATCCATGGAATGGAATGTTTATACATGGAATGGTCTGTTTATACATGGAATGGAATGTTTATATATGGAATGATCTGTTTATCCATGGAATGGTCTGTTTATACCTGGAACGGTCTTTTTATACATGGAATGGCATGTTTATACATGGAATGGTCTGTTTATCCATGGAATGGTCTTTTTATCCATGGAATGGTCTGTTTATACATGGAATGATCTGTTTATGCATGGAATGGTCTGTTTATGCATGGAATGGTCTGTTTATACATCGAATGGTCTGTCTATGCATGGAATGGTCTGTTTATAGATCGAATGGTCTGTTTATACATGGAATGGTGTGTTTATGCATGGAATGGTCTGTTTATGCATGGAATGGTCTCTTTATGCATGGAATGGTCTGTTTATTCATGGAATGGTCTGTTTATGCATGGAATGGTCTGTTTATACATGGAATGGTCTGTTTATACATGGAATGGTCTGTTTATACATGGAATGGTCTGTTTATACATGGAATGGTCTGTTTATGCATGGAATGGTCTGTTTATGCATGGAATGGTCTGTTTATACATGGAATGGTCTGTTTATACATGGAATGGTCTGTTTATGCATGAATGGTCTGGTTATACATGGAATGGTCTGTTTATACATGGAATGGTCTGTTTATGCATGGAATGGTCTGGTTATGCATGGAATGTTCTGTTTATAAATCAAATGGTCTGTTTATACATCAAATGGTCTGTTTATGCATGGAATGGTCAGTTTATGCATGGAATGGTCTGTTTATGCATGGAATGGTCTGGTTATACATGGAATGGTCTGGTTATGCATGGAATGGTCTGTTTATGCATGGAATGGTCTGTTTATGCATGGAATGGTCTGTTTATGCATGGAATGGTCTGGTTATACATGGAATGGTCTGTTTATGCATGGAATGGTCTGTTTATGCATGGAATGGTCTGTTTATGCATGGAATGGTCTGTTTATGCATGGAATTATCTGTTTATGCATGGAATGGTCTGTTTATGCATGGAATGGTCTGTTTATGCATGGAATGGTCTGGTTATGCACGGAATGGTCTGTTTATGCATGGAATGGTCTGTTTATGCATGGAATGGTCTGGTTATGCATGGAATGGTCTGGTTATGCATGGAATGGTCTGGTTATGCATGGAATGGTCTGTTTATGCATGGAATGGTCTGTTTATGCATGGAATGGTCTGTTTATACATGGAATGGTCTGGTTATGCATGGAATGGTCTGGTTATGCATGGAATGGTCTGTTTATGCATGGAATGGTCTGTTTATGCATGGAATGGTCTGTTTATGCATGGAATGGTCTTTTTATACATGGAATGGTCTGGTTATGCATGGAATGGTCTGGTTATGCATGGAATGGTCTGTTTATGCATGGAATGGTCTGTTTATGCATGGAATGGTCTGTTTATGCATGGAATGGTCTGTTTATGCATGGAATGGTCTGTTTATGCATGGAATGGTCTGTTTATGCATGGAATGGTCTGTTTATGCATGGAATGGTCTGTTTATACATGGAATGGTCTGGTTATGCATGGAATGGTCTGGTTATGCATGGAATGGTCTGTTTATGCATGGAATGGTCTGTTTATGCATGGAATGGTCTGTTTATGCATGGAATGGTCTGTTTATACATGGAATGGTCTGGTTATGCATGGAATGGTCTGGTTATGCATGGAATGGTCTGTTTATGCATGGAATGGTCTGTTTATGCATGGAATGGTCTGTTTATGCATGGAATGGTCTGTTTATGCATGGAATGGTCTGTTTATGCATGGAATGGTCTGTTTATGCATGGAATGGTCTGTTTATGCATGGAATGGTCTGTTTATGCATGGAATGGTCTGGTTATACATGGAATGGTCTGTTTATGCATGGAATGGTCTGTTTATGCATGGAATGGTCTGTTTATGCATGGAATGGTCTGTTTATGCATGGAATGGTCTGTTTATGCATGGAATGGTCTGGTTATACATGGAATGGTCTGGTTATACATGGAATGGTCTGTTTATGCATGGAATGGTCTGTTTATGCATGGAATGGTCTGTTTATACATGGAATGGTCTGGTTATACATGGAATGGTCTGTTTATGCATGGAATGGTCTGTTTATACATGGAATGGTCTGTTTATACATGGAATGGTCTGTTTATGCATGGAATGGTCTGGTTATACATGGAATGGTCTGTTTATACATGGAATGGTCTGTTTATACATGGAATGGTCTGTTTATGCATGGAATGGTCTGTTTATGCATGGAATGGTCTGGTTATACATGGAATGGTCTGTTTATGTTTGGAATGGTCTGGTTATACATGGAATGGTCTGTTTATACATGGAATGGTCTGTTTATACATGGAATGGTCTGTTTATACATGGAATGGTCTGTTTATGCATGGAATGGTCTGTTTATGCATGGAATGGTCTGGTTATACATGGAATGGTCTGTTTATACATGGAATGGTCTGTTTATGCATGGAATGGTCTGTTTATGCATGGAATGGTCTGTTTATACATGGAATGGTCTGGTTATGCATGGAATGGTCTGGTTATGCATGGAATGGTCTGTTTATACATGGAATGGTCTGTTTATACATGGAATGGTCTGTTTATACATGGAATGGTCTGTTTATACATGGAATGGTCTGTTTATACATGGAATGGTCTGTTTATGCATGGAATGGTCTGTTTATGCATGGAATGGTCTGTTTATACATGGAATGGTCTGTTTATACATGGAATGGTCTGTTTATGCATGGAATGGTCTGTTTATGCATGGAATGGTCTGTTTATACATGGAATGGTCTGGTTATGCATGGAATGGTCTGGTTATGCATGGAATGGTCTGTTTATACATGGAATGGTCTGTTTATACATGGAATGGTCTGTTTATACATGGAATGGTCTGTTTATACATGGAATGGTCTGTTTATGCATGGAATGGTCTGTTTATGCATGGAATGGTCTGTTTATGCATGGAATGGTCTGGTTATGCATGGAATGGTCTGTTTATGCATGGAATGGTCTGTTTATGCATGGAATGGTCTGTTTATGCATGGAATGGTCTGTTTATGCATGGAATGGTCTGTTTATGCATGGAATGGTCTGGTTATGCATGGAATGGTCTGGTTATGCATGGAATGGTCTGTTTATGCATGGAATGGTCTGTTTATGCATGGAATGGTCTGTTTATGCATGGAATGGTCTGTTTATGCATGGAATGGTCTGTTTATGCATGGAATGGTCTGTTTATGCATGGAATGGTCTGTTTATGCATGGAATGGTCTGTTTATGCATGGAATGGTCTGTTTATGCATGGAATGGTCTGTTTATGCATGGAATGGTCTGTTTATGCATGGAATGGTCTGTTTATGCATGGAATGGTCTGTTTATGCATGGAATGGTCTGGTTATACATGGAATGGTCTGGTTATACATGGAATGGTCTGTTTATGCATGGAATGGTCTGTTTATGCATGGAATGGTCTGTTTATACATGGAATGGTCTGGTTATACATGGAATGGTCTGTTTATGCATGGAATGGTCTGTTTATACATGGAATGGTCTGTTTATACATGGAATGGTCTGTTTATGCATGGAATGGTCTGGTTATACATGGAATGGTCTGTTTATACATGGAATGGTCTGTTTATACATGGAATGGTCTGTTTATGCATGGAATGGTCTGTTTATGCATGGAATGGTCTGGTTATACATGGAATGGTCTGTTTATGCATGGAATGGTCTGGTTATACATGGAATGGTCTGTTTATACATGGAATGGTCTGTTTATACATGGAATGGTCTGTTTATACATGGAATGGTCTGTTTATGCATGGAATGGTCTGTTTATGCATGGAATGGTCTGGTTATACATGGAATGGTCTGTTTATACATGGAATGGTCTGTTTATACATGGAATGGTCTGTTTATGCATGGAATGGTCTGTTTATGCATGGAATGGTCTGTTTATACATGGAATGTTCTGTTTATGCATGGAATGGTCTGTTTATACATGGAATGGTCTGTTTATGCATGGAATGGTCTGTTTATACATGGAATGGTCTGTTTATGCATGGAATGGTCTGTTTATACATGGAATGGTCTGTTTATACATGGAATGGTCTGTTTATACATGGAATGGTCTGTTTATACATGGAATGGTCTGTTTATACGTGGAATGGTCTGTTTATACATGGAATGGTCTGTTTATACGTGGAATGGTCTGTTTATACATGGAATGTTCTGTTTATACATGGAATGGTCAGTTTATACATGGAATGGTCTGTTTATACATGGAATGGTCTGTTTATACATGGAATGGTCAGTTTATACATGGAATGGTCAGTTTATACATGGAATGGTCAGTTTATACATGGAATGGTCTGTTTATACATGGAATGGTCTGTTTATACGTGGAATGGTCTGTTTATACATGGAATGGTCTGTTTATACATGGAATGGTCAGTTTATACATGGAATGGTCTGTTTATGCATGGAATGGTCTGTTTATACATGGAATGGTCAGTTTATACATGGAATGGTCAGTTGATACATGGAATGGTCAGTTTATACATGGAATGGTCAGTTTATACATGGAATGGTCTGTTTATACATGGAATGGTCTGTTTATACATGGAATGGTCAGTTTATACATGGAATGGTCAGTTTATACATGGAATGGTCAGTTTATACATGGAATGGTCTGTTTATACATGGAATGGTCTGTTTATACATGGAATGGTCAGTTTATACATGGAATGGTCAGTTTATACATGGAATGGTCAGTTTATACATGGAATGGTCTGTTTATACATGGAATGGTCTGTTTATACATGGAATGGTCAGTTTATACATGGAATGGTCAGTTTATACATGGAATGGTCTGTTTATACATGGAATGGTCTGTTTATACATGGAATGGTCTGTTTATACATGGAATGGTCTGTTTATACATGGAATGGTCTGTTTATACATGGAATGGTCTGTTTATGCATGGAATGGTCTGTTTATGCATGGAATGGTCTGTTTATACATGGAATGGTCTGTTTATGCATGGAATGGTCTGTTTATACATCGAATGGTCTGTTTATGCATGGAATGGTCTGTTTATGCATGGAATGGTCTGTTTATACATGGAATGGTCTGTTTATGCATGGAATGGTCTGTTTATGCATGGAATGGTCTGTTTATGCATGGAATGGTCTGTTTATACATGGAATGGTCTGTTTATACATGGAATGGTCTGTTTATACATCGAATGGTCTGTTTATGCATGGAATGGTCTGTTTATACATGGAATGGTCTGTTTATGCATGGAATGGTCTGTTTATGCATGGAATGGTCTGTTTATGCATGGAATGGTCTGTTTATACATGGAATGGTCTGTTTATACATGGAATGGTCTGTTTATACATCGAATGGTCTGTTTATACATCGAATGGTCTGTTTATGCATGGAATGGTCTGTTTATACATGGAATGATCTGTTTATGCATGGAATGGTCTGTTTATACATGGAATGGTCTGTTTATACATGGAATGGTCTGTTTATACATGGAATGGTCTGTTTATACATGGAATGGTCTGTTTATACATGGAATGGTCTGTTTATGCATGGAATGGTCTGTTTATACATGGAATGGTCTGTTTATACATGGAATGGTCAATTTATACATGGAATGGTCTGTTTATACATCGAATGGTCTGTTTATACATCGAATGGTCTGTTTATGCATGGAATGGTCTGTTTATGCATGGAATGGTCTGTTTATACATGGAATGGTCTGTTTATACATCGAATGGTCTGTTTATACATGGAATGATCTGTTTATGCATGGAATGGTCTGTTTATGCATGGAATGGTCTGTATCTGCATGGAATGATCTGTTTATACATGGAATGGTCTGTTTATACATGGAATGGTCTGTTTATGCATGGAATGGTCTGTTTATGCATGGAATGGTCTGTTTATACATGGAATGGTCTGTTTATACATGGAATGATCTGTTTATACATCGAATGGTCTGTTTATACATGGAATGGTCTGTTTATGCATGGAATGGTCTGTTTATGCATGGAATGGTCTGTTTATACATCGAATGGTCTGTTTATACATGGAATGGTCTGTTTATACATGGAATGGTCTGTTTATACATCGAATGGTCTGTTTATACATGGAATGATCTGTTTATACATGGAATGGTCTGTTTATGCATGGAATGGTCTGTTTATACATGGAATGGTCTGTTTAGACATCGAATGGTCTGTTTATGCATGGAATGGTCTGTTTATGCATGGAATGGTCTGTTTATGCATGGAATGGTCTGTTTATGCATGGATTGATCTGTTTATACATGGAATGATCTGTTTATACATGGAATGGTCTGTTTATACATGGAATGGATTTTTTTGCGTGGAATGGTCTGTTTATACATGGAATGATCTGTTTATACATGGAATGATCTGTTTATACATGGAATGATCTGTTTATACATCGAATGGTCTGTTTATACATGGAATGGTCTGTTTATGCATGGAATGGTCTGTTTATACATGGAATGATCTGTTTATACATGGAATGGTCTGTTTATACATGGAATGGTCTGTTTATACATGGAATGGAATTCTTACACATGGAATGGTCTGTTTATACATGGAATGATCTGTTTATACATGGAATGGTCTGTTTATACATGGAATGGATTGTTTATGCATGGAATGGAATTCTTACGAATGGAATGGTCTGTTTATACATGGAATGATCTGTTTATACATGGAATGGTCTGTTTATACATGGAAGGAATGCTTATACATGGAGTGGTGTGTGTATTCATGGAATGAAATGATTATGCATGGAATGGAATTCTTATACATGGACTGCTCTATTTATACATGGAATGATCTGTCTATACATGGAATGATGTGTTAATTCATGAAAAGGTCTGTTTATACATGGAATTGTCTGTTTATACATGGAATGGAATGTTTATGCATGGAATGGAATGTTTATACACTGAATGGAATGTTTTAACATGGAATGTTGTTTTTATACGTGGAATGGTCTGTTTATACATTGAATCTGCTGTTTATACTTGGGATGTTTGTCTGGAGGACAATACGGAGACAGCGATATGTGAGGGATTTTAACACAAGAATTTGTACTTCCCCATTTAACCCCCACAATGTCCGTCTGCATTGCAGCCCCTTGCAAAACTGGGTATCAGCCAGGGGATTGATGTATATAACTGGATGATCAGGTTATCTTGGACACAGTGCAATTTGCAGTAGAAAACTAACTTGTTCAATTAGCGTGTAAACCTTCACCATGAGTCATATCTGTAAACCAGTCACAGGAGACAACAACAACAACAACAACTAGTATTTATATAGCGCCTTTAACGTAGTAAAAGATCCCAAGGCGCTTCACAGGAGTATTGTAAGACAAAATATATGACACCGAGCCACATAAGGAGATATTAGGACAGGTGACCAAAAGCTTGGTCAAAGATGTAGGTTTTAAGGAGCATCTTAAAGGAGGAAGAGAGGTAGCGAGGCGGAGAGATTTAGGCAGGGAATTCCAGAGCTTAGGGCCTGGGCAACAGAAGGCACGGCCACCAATGGTTGAGTGATTATAATCAGGGATGCTCAAGAAGTCAGAATTAGAGGAGCGCAGATATCTCGGAGGGGTTGTGGGGCTGAAGGAGATTACAGAGATAGGGAGGAGCGAGGCCATGGAGGGATTTGAAAACAAGAATGAGAATTTTGAAATCGAGACGTTGCTTAACTGGGAGCCAATGTAGGTCAGCGAGCACAGGGGTGATGGGTGAATGGGACTTGGTGCGAGTTAGGACATGGGCAGCTGAGTTTTGGGTCACCCCAAGTTTGCGTAGGGTAGAATCTGGGAGGCCAGCAAGGAGTACGTGGAATAGATGCCAGCGAAGATTAAAACTCATGGAAACAGCAGACCCGGCGTACAATTCTTGGTCCAGCGTTGGTGACAATGGTCAAATCATCCTCAGTCAGTAGACCTGTTAGTTTCATAGAATCTTAGAAATTTACAGCACAGAAGGAGGCAATTCAGCCCATCATGTCTGTGCCGGCCAAAAAAGAGCTATCCGGCCTAATCCCAATTTCCAGCTCTTGGTCCGTAGTCCTGTGGGTTACGACACTTCAAGTGCATATCCAAGTACTTTTTAAATTCAATGATGGTTTCTGCCTCTACCACCCTTTCAGGCAGTGAGTTCCAGAACCCCACCACCCCCTGGGTGAAAAAATGTCTCCTCAACTCCCCTCTAAACCTTCCACCAATTACTTTAAATCTATGTCCCCTGGTTATTGACCTCTCTGCTAAGGGAAATAGGTCCTTCCTATCCACTCTATCTAGGCCCCTCATAATTTTATACACCTCAATCAAGTCTCCCCTCAGCCTCCTCTGTTCCAAAGAAAACCACCCCAGCCTCTCCAATCTTTCCTCACAGCTAAAATTCTCCAGTCCTGGCAACATCCTGGTAAATCTCCTCTGTACCCGCTCTAGCGCAATCAGATTCTTAAATTTTAGATTGTGAACTGTGACTCAATGGGTAGCACGTTTTCTCCTCTGAGCCAGAAGCTCGTGGGTTCAAGCCCCACTCCAGACACTTGAGCACATAATCCTGGCTGACACTCCCAGTGCAGTGCTGAGGGAGTGCTGCCCTGTCTGAGGTGCCGTCTGCCCTCTCAGCTGGACGCAAACGATCCCACGGCCACAATTTCAAAGAAGAGCAGGGGGAGTTCTCCCCGGTGTCCTGGGGCCAATATTTATCCCTCAACCAACATAACAAAAAAAACAGATTATTTAGTCATTGTCACGTTGCTGTTTGTGGGAGCTTGCTGTGCACAAGTTGCCCATGGTTACAACAGTGACTACGCATCATAAAAGTCTTCATTGGCTGTGAAGCACTTTGGGATATGCTGAGGTGGTGAAAGATGATATATCCTTCCTTTGTTTTAAGTAAGTTGAGGAAGAATCATCCAAACAAATACCAGACATTAACAATGGGCCATAATTTGCGGCCCCTACGGGTGTGTCCGAGGTGCCTGTAAGGGCCTCGCAAGTTCCAGGTTTAGGCATGTGCTAAAACCTGGAACTTGCGATCTGTCAAAAATGTACTTGGCGGATCCTTCACATCCCCGGGAAAAGGGCCGCTGCAGGCGGAGAGTCCTGCCCAGCGAATGCCCGTGAAATTCTTGCGCCTGGTAAAAGCAGGCGTAAGGCCTTGCTTTTAACAGCGTAAGAGTTTTAAAAAAACAGAAAAATAAAATGTTCTCAATAATTTATACATTTAAAAACCTGTGAAATAAGGCAAGTTTATTTTTAGCACCTTTAAAATATGTAAATTTATTTTTTGTTTTAAATATTTAATTAAACGACATTTTAATTAATTTTAAATGTGTGATTTAAAAAAAAATATATTTGCTGTCTAGGTGTATTTTGTGGGGGTATTCCCATTCATGCTTGTGAGGATTCCGTACATACGGAACCTTCATAAGTATGAATGGGGTTTCCCTTCTGTCATCCGTCGGGCCGGCCCACGTGATTCCAGGGGGCGCATGCGAACCGCCTGCACCCCTGAGATACGTGGGCCTCTTCCCGCGGGTAACGGGAGAGGCCCAGGAGCGCGAGTCTCCGTGGGGCCCGGGCCACCAGGTAGGCGCGGATTTTATTCACGGATCGGTGGCATTTCCCCGCGGGAAGCCTCCGACCGCAAATTCAGGGCCATCATCTATGCTGTGCTAATTCAATTCTTCATTTAATGCATGAAGCAGTACAGAGGCAGTGATACATCGACAAAGGTAACTTAGTACTTATTGGCTCCTAACCCACATTGAACAACATCAGAGAGGATAAACACTGTTGCAGTGAATTCACCTCCCCGTTGCACTTGGTTGCACAGTGAGACAGAATGCCATTAGAGGTTGGACCATCCCACCTACACTGTGCAAATCAAGAGGTTAGCTTTGAAATTGTGCTGGGCCTCTGCCGATTCTGCTGATTCCTCAATGCCATACAGGGCCTTGGTTCAACATCTCATGCAAGGGCAGCACCATCCTACAGTGCCGCGCTCTCTCAGCACTGCACGGAGCTCTCAGCCTGGGTATACACAAGAACATAAGAAGTAGGCCATTCGGCCCCTCGAGCCTGCTCCGCCATTCAATAAGATCATGGCTGATCTGATCTTGGCCTCAACTCCACTTTTCTGCCTGTTTCCCATAACCCTTGACTCCCCTGTAGTTCAAAAATCTGTCTATCTTAGACTTGAATATATTCAGTGACTCCGCCTCTACAGCTCTCTGGGGTAGAGAATTCCAAAGATTCACGACCCTCTGAGAGAAGAAATTCCTCCTCATCTCAGTCTTAAATGGGCGACCCCTTATTCTGAAACTATGCCCCCGAGTTCTAGATTCTCCCACGAGGGGAAACATCTTCTCTGCATCTACCCTGTCAATCCCCCTCAGAATCTTATATGTTTCAATAAGATCACCTCTCATTCTTCTAAACTCCAGTGAGTATAGGCCCAACCTGCTCAACCTTTCCTCATAAGACAACCCCTTCATTCCAGGAATTAACCTAGTGAACCTTCTCTGAACTGCCTCCAAGACAAGTTTATCCCTCCTTAAATAAGGAGATCAAAACTGTACGCAGTACTCCAGGTTTGGTCTCATCAATACGCTGTACAGTTGTAGCAAGACTTCCCTACTTTTATATTCCATCCCCCTTACAATAAAGGCCAACATTCCAGTTGCCTTCCTAATTACTTGCTGTACCTGATTGCTAACTTGTTGTATTTCACGTACGCGGACTCCCAGATCCCTCTGTACCGCAGCATTCTGTAGTCTCTCTCCATTTAAATAATATTTTGTTTTTCTATTTTTCCGACCAAAGTGGATAACCTCACATTTTCCCACATTATACTCCATCTGACAAATGTTTGCCCACTCACTTAGCCTGTCTATATCCCTTTGCAGATTCTTTCTGTCCTCTCACAACTTGCTTTCCCACCTATCTTTGTGTCATCAGAAAATTTGGCTACAGTACTAGGTCCCTTCATCCAAGTCATTAATATAGATTGTAAATAGTTGAGGCCCCAGCACTGATCCCTGCGGCACCCCACTAGTTACAGTTTGCCAACCTGAAAATAACCCATTTATCCCGACTCTCTGTTTTCTGTTAGTTAGCCAATCCTCTATCCATGCTAATATATTACCCCCAGCACCATGAGCTCTTATCTTGTGCAGTAACCTTTTATGTGGCACCTTATCGAATGCCTTTTGGAAATCCACATACATTACATCTACTGGTTCCCCTTTATCCACCCTGCTCACTACATCCTCAAAGAACTCCAGTAAATTTGTCAAATACAATTTCCCTTTCATAAAAACATATTGACTCTGCATGATTGTATTATGATTTTCTAAATGTCCTGCTACCACTTCCTTAATAATGGATTCTAGCATTTTCCCAATGACAGATGTTAGGCTAACTGGCCTATAGTTTCCTGCTTTCTGTCTCCCTCCTTTCTTGAATATGGGCATTACATTTGCAGTTGTCCAGTCCTCTGGGACCTTTCCAGAGTCTAGGGAATTTTGAAAGATTGCAACCAATGCATCCACTATCTCTGCAGCCACTTCTTTTACGACCCTAGATGCAGGCCATCAGGTCCAGGGGACTTGTCAGCCTTTAGTCCCATTAGTTTGACTAGTACTTTTTCTCTAGTGATAGAGATTGTTTTAAGTTTCTCGCTCCCTTTTTCCCCATGAATTTCCACTATTATTGGGATGCTTTTAGTGTCTTCTACCGTGAAGAAAGATACAAAATATTTGTTCAAAGTCTCTGCCATTTCCTTGTTTCCCATTATTAATTCCCCAGTCTCATCCTCTAACCGACCAACATTTACTTTAGCTACTCTCTTCCTTTTTATATACTTGTAGAACCTCTTACTGGTTGTTTTTATATTTCTTGCTTGTTTACTCTCATAATCTATTTTCTCCCTCTTTATTATTTTTTTTGTCATCCTTTGCAAGTTTCTAAAAAGTTCCCAATCTTCTGGCCTACCACTAATCTTCGCAACATTGTATGCCTTTTCTTTCAATCTGATACCCTCCTTAACTTCCTTAGTTAGCCACGGATGGTTCATTCTTCTCATAGAGTCTTTCCTTCTCACTGGAATATATCTTTGTTGAGAGTTATGAAATATCTCCTTAAAAGTCTGCCTCTGCTTATCTACTGTTTTACCTTTTAATCTATTTTCCCAGTCCACTTTAGCCAACTCTGTCTCATACCCTTGTAATTGTCTTTATTTAAGTTTAAGACACTGGTTTCAGACCCAAGTTTCTCACCCTCAAACTGAATGTGGAATTCCACCATGTTATGATCACTCTTCCCTAGAGGATCCTTTACTCTGAGATCATTAATTAATTACATGCTTGAGTCTCCGGAGCAGGACTTAGAACCCATAACCTTCATGACTCAGAAGGTGAGAGTGCTACCCACTGAGCCACGGCTGACCCTTAAGTGTAGGGATAATGGGCATGTACTCCAATTGACAGGATGTGACTCATGGTGTCCCCCAGGGATCAGTACTGGGACCTCAACTTTTCACTATAATTATAAATGACTTAATTGAAGGAATAGAGAGCCATACATTTAAGTTTACTGACAGCATTAAGTTAGGTGGCACAGTGAATATTGTAGATGGGAGCAGAAAGCTGCAAAGGGACATTGATAGATTCAGTGAGTGGGCAAAACTGTGGCAGATGGAATTCAATGTGGGGAAGTGTGAGGTCATCCACTCTGGATCCGAGAAAGATCAATCAGAGAATTCTCTAACAGCGAGAAGCTGGGAACTGTGGCGGAGCAGAGAGATTGAGGAGTCCAAGTACAGAAATCACTAAAAGCCAGTCGACAGGTACAAAAAATTATCAAACAGGCGAATGGAATGTTGGTCTTTGTATTCCCTTGACTATAAAAGATTAAGGTGTGATCGAATTGAGGTGTTTAAGATGATTAAAGGCTTTGATAGGGTAGATAGAGAGAAACTATTTCCTCTGGTGGGGGAGTCCAGAACAAAGGGGCGTAACATTAAAATTAGAGCCAGGCCGTTCAGGGGTGAAGTCAGGAAGCACTTCTTCACACAAAGGGTAGTGGAAATCTGGAACTCTCTCCCCAAAAAGCTGATGAGGGTGGGGGGGGGGAGGGGCGGTCAATTGAAAATGTCCAAAACTGAGATTGATAGATTTTTGTTAGACAGGGGTATTAAGGGTTACGGAACCAAGGCGGGTAAATGGAGTTGAGGTGCAGATCAGCCAGGATCTAGTTGAATGGCTCGAGGGGCTGGATGGCTTCCTCCAGTTCCTATGTTCCTAAGAGACTCTGGGTTCAATCACTAGTCCAGGACTTCCAGGAAGTCCGCTGTTGGAGCTGCCGTCTGTCAGATTAGAGACTAAGCTAGACTTCTGTCTGCCTCTTCAGACTGCCTCTTCAGATGATGTGAAAAGGCTCTTGGGCCAGCCGAAGAAACGCAGGTACTTCTCTGGTTGAGAAGAGGAGGAACTGCCATACATCTCTTCCAAGGTAAACGATCACCTGAGCAGGGGTGGGTGGCTGGGGACAACAAAAATGAAATAGCACCTTTAACGGCAGTGGGAATCTGGAACTCTCTCCCCCAAAAGGATGGCTGTTGAGGCTGGGAGTCAATTGAAAATTTCAAGACTTGAGATTGCTAAATTTTTGTTGGGCAAGGGTATTAAGGGGTACGGAACCAAGGCAGGTAGATGGAGTTAAGATACAGATCAGTAATGCTCTCATTGAATGGCGGAACAGGCTCGAGGAGCTGAATGGCCTCCTCCTGATCCTACATTAACACAGTGACGACATTTAAAAGTACTTCATTAGTTGTAAAGCGCTTTGGGACATCCTGAGGTCGTGAAAGGCGCTATAGAAATGCAAGTTCTTTCTTTCTTTCTTTGTTCCTACAATGTCCCAAGATGTTTCACATGGAGGGTAGTCAGACATAAAATTGACACTGAGCTAAAGAAAGAGATATTAGGAGGGGCGACTGAATGCTTGGTGAGAGAGGTTGGTTTTAAGGAATGCCCGATACCACCAAGTTCCTGCTCCTGAGGCTAGGTCAGGTCCTGGCACTGTAATGGCTGCTGATATAACAAGAGAGTGCACAAGGCCGAATGAAGGCCCCACCGTTGAAGTCCAGGCCTGAGCTCCCAAAGAGGTTAAAAAATAATTTTCCCAGATCGCCCCCCCCCCCCCCCCACCCCACATCACCAAGGGGACAGTGGCTGAGGTCAGCGAGGAGAACCCGAGACAACCCCTTCCCCCGCCACGGGTAGGTGCGCACTGGAGTCTCCAACAGACATGGACAGGCAAACTCTAGCGGGTTCAGGGCTGGAGGGTGGCGTTAGGTTCGATCCTGGTGTAACCACCTCTATCGCGACCAGAGGAAACTTTCGAGTCATACCTGTGTTGAGACAATGGGAAGCCCGAGGGTAGACCGTGTATGGAATCAGGACGGACGGGCAGACAGGACCCACTGAGCAATTGCTAAGTGATCCATGCGCCCATACAGCCTACCCGTACAGCCAGGCCATTCAGGAAAGAAGTTAAGACTGACACTTCTTGACGCAAAGTGTGGTAGAAGTTTGGAACTCTCTCCCACAAAAAGCAGTAGATGCTTGCTCAATTCATAATTTTAAATCTGAGATCAATAGATTTTTGCTGCACCAGAGTATAAAAGGATATCGAGCCAAGGCGGGTGGATGGAGTTAAGATACAGATCAGCCATGATCTCATTGAATGGCGGAATAGGCTCAAGGGGCTGAATGGCCTCCTCCCGTTCCTTTGTTCCTACCTGGGCATGAGCCAAACACTGTCAACTTTGTAAATTAAAAAGCCACCGTTGCATAGACTAGGCTTGTATTTCCCTCGAGTATAGAAAATTAAGGTTTAATTGAGGTGTTTAAGATGATTAAAATAATCGATAGGGTAGATAGAGAGAAACTAGCTCTAATCTTAAAATTAGAGCCGGGCCGTTCATGGGTGAAGTCAGGAAGCACTTCTTCACACAAAGGGGTAGTGGAAATCTGGAACTCTCTCCCCCCAAAAAAAGTTGTTGAGGTGGGGGTGGAATTGAAAATTGATTGATTTTGTTAGGCAAGGGTATTAAGGCTTACAGAACCAAGGCGGATAAATGGAGTTGAGGTACAGATCAGCCATGATCTAACTGACTGGCGGAACAGGCTCGAGGGGCTGAATGGCCTCCTCCTGTTCCTATGTGCCTAGAAGGGCCAAGGGCCATTGTCTTAGGTCATATGAGTATGAGCAAAGGTGAGGTCAATCAACATGTCTTGGTTGAATGGCACTAAGTTTGGTTTTAAAATCCTTTAGGGAACGGGAAAAAGTGGGGGAATTATGGAATTCTGAAGTGTTGAGGTCTGGCGAAGAATGAGTTTGAGTAGGGGGTTGGCACGATGAGTCTTGATTTCAACAGTGAGGAAGCAGGGAGTAAGAGTATATTGGATGGCATATTTGAAGTTGAATAGGCAGAAGAGAGGAAAGTTCAGAGGAGAAATATCCACAGTATTACCAATAAAATAGAGAGAGATGGAAAGGTCGTGATGTAGAGAGGTTGAAGGCTGTAGATGAGAGAAGAATCAGTTACCAGACAGGCTTCAGTGGGCAGCACTCTCGCCTCTGAGTCAGAAGGTCATGGGTTCAAATCCCACTCCAGAGACTTGAGCAGATAATCGAGGCTGACACTCCCCTGCACTGTCAGTGGTGTGGTCTTTCATATGAGTCATTAAACAGAGGCCCCGTCTGCCCCCTCAGATGGACATAAAAGATTCCATGGATCTTATTCCGAAGAAGAGCAGGGGAGTTCTCCCCGGTGTTCTGGGCTAATATTTATCCCTCAGTCAACAGCACTTAATATATATATTATCTGACCAGTATCAGATTGCCGTTTGTGGGAGCTTGCTGTGTGAAAATTGGCTGCCACGTTTTCTGCATTAATATAAGATAGTCACCAAGAAATCTAATAGGGAATTCAGAAGAAACTTCTTTACCCAGGGATTTGAGAGAATGTGGAACTCACTACCACAGGGAGTGGTTGAAACGAATAGTATAGATGCATTTAAGGGGAGGCTGGACAAGCCTATGAGGGAGAAGGGAATAGAGGGTTATGCTGATAGATTTAGATGAGGAAAGACGGGAGGAGGCTCGAGTGGAGCATAAATGCCGGCATGGACTGGTTGGGCTGAATGGCCTGTTTCTGTGCTGTAAATTCTGTAACTCTAGGCTGTAAAGCACTTTAGGATGTCCTGAGGTGGTGAAAGGTGCCACATAAATGCAGAGTAATTTCTTCTAAACACTGTGTCAGTGAATGTTGGCGGGTCATTGTAATATTGTGATTGGATGGTTACTAGGTGGATGGGTCACTCACTGGCAGTGAGCTGTCAGCACTGTGGAAACCCAAGGACTTGTTGTTGAATTTCCCGGAGGAGATTTGCAATAAACCTCACATTACCCATTAACCGAGATAAGCTCCTTATCAAGGACTGAAGTCGGGTCTCTCAAGAATTGCTATCAGGGGCAGCAATTTTTCATCATAAACTTTCTGTTGGTGGGGTCATTGTGCAATTGGCCTTCAATTATGTTGACATGTAAAGATGGATAAATTGGAGTACAACTGGAATTGACCGAGTAATAAAGTTCGATTGGAACACACTGTCCAAACCTGGACTACAAGCCGAGGATAGAGCGGGATAATAAGGCAATTTCAAATCGTGAGACTGACTCCCGGGCTCTGATTGACTTGTCTACGCAATCATTAATTTATCAACTCACATCTCTCACTCAAAAAAAATTATACGGCAACTTAGGAAGGAAGAGACCGACTTATATGGCAGCTTATCACACTGCTCAGTAAGGGCCTCACACACAATGAATTAATGAGTGCAGTGACTGTTCATAGAATCATAGGGGGAAAAATTCGGTTGGTTAGCGCCTCCCGTTAGCGCCTCCGGGGGGGGCGCAAATGGGGCGCTAGGAACTTAGCTCCTGAGCGCGCCGATTTTAGCGCCGCTCGCGAAATTGAGCAGTCGTTTTGTGGCGGCGCTAAACGCTACCGCCATGATCTCCTGCGCCCGCAGATCGTGACGTCAGTCGAGAGTGCAACGCCCCGGTAGCGCCTCGAACCGGATATTGAGTCGCACCCCCTGCCTTCGCGCCTGCCGCTAGGAAGGACAGGTAGAGGGGAAAATTTTCAAGTCGGGAAGGGGCTGGGGGAGCGCTATTTAAAGGCGGGCGCTTCCTGCCTTTTCTTGTCGGCAAAATCTTTGGTACACGCAGGTTGAGAGGGAGAGAGACGTCTGGAGAGATTTAACGCTGTCCTAAGGAGTTTTGGTCCTCAGCACCATTTTTGAGGTTCCTAAGCGCCGAGCTCTTTCCCTGGGCCTATCCATCACTGCTTCCAACACAATTGCTTTCGAGATCACTCCAGGCCGAGATTCAAGGCTGCAATGAGCAGGGTGTGGCTGGCCAGCAAGGTGGCCCCTCCCCTTTAAGAACTGGACGGAGCCAGTGTGTCTGGCTTCCATGGTAACGGACATCGTCTGAGCTTCAGTAGCGCTCTGAGGTAGCGCCTCGCTCCCTGACGTTAGCGCATTAAGAGAGGTGTGTAGCGCCTGATATAGCACTCAAATCACCTCCAGGGGCGATAGAGGCGAATTTTGCAGTTGGAGGCGATAATTAGCGCCGGGCGCTAAACTTTGCGCCCAGCCGGTTTTATCGCTCCAAAAGGGGCGATACCAAATTTTTCCCCCATAGAATCATAGAAATTTACAGCACAGAAAGAGGCCATTTGGCCCATCTTGTCCGTGCTGACCGACAAAGAGCTATCCAGCTCTTGGTCTGTAGCCTTGTATGTTACGGCACTTCAAATGCGTATCCAAGCACTTTTTAAATGTGATGAGGGTCTCTGCCTCTACCACCCTTTCAGGCAGTGAGTTCCAGACCCCCACCACCCTCTGGGTGAAAAAATTTCTCCTCAAATCCCCTCTGAACCTCCGACCAATTACTTTAAATCTATGACCCCTGGTTATTGACCTCTCTGCTAGGGGAAATAGGTCCTTCCTATCCACTCTATCTAGGCCCCTCATAATTTTATACACCTCAATTAGGTCTCCCCTCAGCCTCCTCTGTTCCAAAGAAAACCACCCCAGCCTATCCAATCTTTCCTCATAGCTAAAATTCTCCAGTCCAGGCAACATCCTTGTAAATCTCCTCTGCACCCCCTCTAGTGCAATCACATCCTTCCTGTAATGTGGTGATCAGAACTGCACGCAATACTCTAGCTGCGGCCTGTCGTTGTGAGGACAAACGCGGCAGCCAATATGCGCAGAGCAAGATCCCACAAACAGACAGATGACCAGCTAACCATTTCTTTTTTGGGTTGAGGGAAGAATGTTCAGTACACGAGTGTACTCCCTCCTGTTGCATAATATTTGGGATTGTGTAATTTGAGACATGACATGTGGTGAGTGTAGTGTGCTCGGGGGGAACAGGTGACTTTGAAAGAAAGACTTGCATTTCTATAGCGCCTTTCAGGACCACAGTTGTCCCAAAGTGCTTTACAGCCAATGAAGTACTTTTTGAAGTGTAGTCACTGTTGTAATGTACGAGACACGGCAGCTAATTTGCGCACAGCAAGCTCCCACAAACAGCAATGTGATAATGGCCAGATAATCTGTTTTTAGTGATGCTGATTGAGGGATAAATATTGGCCCCAGGACACCGGGGAGAACTCCCCTGCTCTTCTTTGAAATAGTGGCCATGGGATCTTTTACGTCCACCTGAGAGAGCAGATGGGGCCTCGGTTTAATGTCTCATCTGAAAGACGGCACCTCCGACAGTGCAGCACTCCTGCAGCACTGCACTGGGAGTGTCAACCTGGATTTTTGTGCTCAAGACTCTGGAGTGGGGCCTGAACCCACAACTTTCTGAGCTCAGAGGCGAGAGTGCTGCCCACTGAGCCACTGGCTGACTCTAAGGACCTCTGGTTCCAAAAGTTCTCCGCCACTGGGGGTTTTCCTCGCCTCGTGTCTGGCTCTGTTGTAGACTCATTGATAGAGATTGATCGCCGTGATCAGTCAACAACTCCAGTATTGTTGTATCATGGGACTACCAGGACGGTAGAAGGCGAACTAGATGGAGCTCTGGTCTTTATTCATCTAGGAATTCCTATGTTCTTCAAAAAGTATCATGTGGTCTTTCACATTCACCTGAACGGGCAGACAGAGCCTCAGTGTAAGATGGCACCTCTGACAGTCCGCCTCTCCCTCAGAACTGCCCTGAACTGTCAGCTGAGTTGCGAGTTATGTAATGGGATCATCTCCATAACATACAGCGCATTCAGTTGGGCTTCATCCGCTGTTACTTCCTCAGACACTGGGGTTTCCAAACCTCCAGGGTTGTCCTGGAGTCTCCGGGAATTAAAGATTAATCTCCAGGACACGGCTGAGAGCAAAAACCTGCGAATAGGCGGCATTGTAAGCAGTGTAGATGGAAGCATAAAATTGCAAAGGGTTATCAATAGATTAAGCAAATGGGCAAAACTGTGGCAAATGGAGTTCAATGTCGGCAAATGTTCGGATGAGACGTTAAACCGAGGCCCCGTCTGCCCTCTCAGGTGGATGTAAAAGATCCCATGGCCACTATTTGAAGAAGAGCAGGGGAGTTTTCCCTGGTGTCCTTGGGCCAATACCAAACATCACTAAAAACAGATTATCTGGCTGTGGGAGGAGATTAAATGGGTGGGTAGAGTCCATGATAGGGGAGGGTGGACATGGGCTGTGGGAGGAGATTAAATGGGTGGGTAGAGTCCATGATAGGGGAGAGTGTACATGGGCTGTGGGAGGAGATTAAATGGGTGGGTAGAGTCCATGATAGGGGAGAGTGTACACGGGCTGTGGGAGGAGATTAAATGGGTGGGTAGGGTCCATGATGGGGGAGTGTGTACATGGGCTGTGGGAGGAGATTAAATGGGTGGGTAGAGCCCATGATAGGGGAGAGTGTACATGGGCTGTGGGAGGAGATTAAATGGGTGGGTAGAGCCCATGATAGGGGAGAGTGTACATGGGCTGTGGGAGGAGATTAAATGGGTGGGTAGAGCCCATGATGGGGGAGAGTGTACATGGGCTGTGGGAGGAGATTAAATGGGTGGGTAGAGTCCATGATAGGGTAGAGTGTCCATGGGCTGTGGGAGGAGATTAAATGGGTGGGGAGAGTCCATGATAGGGGAGAGTGTACATGGGCTGTGGGAGGAGATTCAATGGTTGGCGTATAAATCTCAACATCCTGACGAACCTAATTTTTTTTTAAAAAGAGGGACAAATGAATCTGACGCATATTGCATGTAATTGCCAATAGGTTGCAAGATAATAGAGCGGGTTTTAGAATGGGCAGATAAGTGGCAGATGCAATTTAATACAGAAGAATGTAAAGAATTGCATTGATTGGGAGGATAAACTCAATGGAAAGATATGGAAGTTTGTGGAGAAATGGACAGATTTAAGATTGCAATTGCATAATTCCTTGAAGGCGAGACTGCAGGCAAATACATCCATAAAAAGCCAATAACATTCTGGGATTTATAAATAGGACATAGTGCACAGAGCAAAGAGGCAATGATAAACTTGTAATAACAGAAAATGCTGGAAACACTCAGGCAACATTTAATCTAATATAAGCTAATAGAATGTTATCGTTTATTACGAGGGGAATTGAATACCAAAGTAGGGAGGATATGCTTCAGTTATACAGGGCATTGGTGAGACCACATCTGGAGTACTGTGTACAGTATTGGTCTCCTTATTTAAGGAAGGATGTAAATGCATTGGAAGCAGTTCAGGGAAGGTTTACTAGACTAATACCTGGAATGGGCGGGTTGTCTTATGAGGAAAGGTTGGACAGGCTAGGCTTGTATCCGCTGGAATTTAGGAGAGTAAGAGGTGACTTGATTGAAACATATAAGATCCTGAGGGGTCTTGACAGGGTGGATGTGGAGAGCATGTTTCCTCTTGTGGGAGAATCTAGAACTAGGGGTCACTGTTTAAAAATAAGGGGTCACCCATTTAAGATAGAGATGAGGAGAAATTTTTTCTCTCAGAGGGTCGTGAGTCTTTGGAACTCTCTTCCTCAGAGGGCGGTGGAAGCAGAGTCTTTGAATATTTTTAAGGCAGAGGTAGATAGATTCTTGATGAGCAAGGGGGTGAAAGGTTATCGGGGTAGGCGGGAATGTGGAGTAATCAGATCAGCCATGATCTTATTGAATGGCGGCGCAGGCTCGAGGGGCCGAGTGGCCGACTCCTGCTCCTAATTCGTATGTTCGTATGTATGTTGGTAATCTCTCCTGCCTCCCCACCACTAGCACAGACCGTTCCTTTTGTTCTTTCTTCCCCTCCCCCTTGCCCTGCCTCTGCACTTGCTTAAAACCTGTTACATCTCTAACTTTTTCCATTTCTGACGAAGGGTCACAGACCTGAAACGTTAACTCTGTTTCTCTCACCACGGATGCTGCCTGACCCGCTGAGTGTTTCCAGCATTTTTTGTTATTTCAGATTTCCAGCATCCGCAGTATTTTGCTATTGTATTAATGATAAACTCGTACCTGGTTCAGCCACAGTAATCGAACTGTGTTGGATGCCATTTTATAGAATGGTCATGAAAGCCATAGAGAGCATAAAGTGTAGATTCATCAGGATGATACCAGGGATGGGAAGCTGTAATTATGAGGAGAGACTTGAGGGTAGAATGTACGGCACAGAAACAGGCCATTCGGCCCTACTAGTCCGTGCCGGTGTTTATGCTCCACACGAGCCTCCTCCCACCCCTCTTCATCTCACCCCATCAACATAACCTTCTATTCCTTTCTCCATCGTGTTTATCCAGCTTCCCCTTAAGTGCATCCGTGCTATACTCCTCAACCACTCCCTGTGGGAGCGAGTTCCACATTCTCACCACTCTCTGGGTAAAGAAGTTTCTCCTGAATTCCTTATTGGATTTATCAGTGACTATCTTATGTTTATGACCCCTAGTTTTGGACTCCCCCACAAGCGGAAACATCTTCTCTACATCTACCCTATCGAAACCCTTCATTATTTTAAAGACCTCTATCAGGTCACCCCTCAGCCTTCTCTTGTCTAGAGCAAAGAGCCCCCAGCCTGTTCAATCTTTCCTGATAGTGATAACCTCTCAGTTCTGCTATCATCCTTTTTGCAGCTTCTCCAGTGCCTCTATATCCTTTTTGTAATATGCAGACCAGAGCTGTGCAGAGTTCTCCGTGTGGTGGTCTGGGACTATTTGCACAGAGAAGGTTAATTAGAGATTTAATAGAGGTTTTTAAAACCTTGATGGGTTTTGATAGGGAAAGATTATTTCCTCTGGTTGAGGACTTCTCTTCTTCTTCTTCTTCTATCCTTTGGTAGCAAAAAACAAATCAGATGTCAATATCTGAGTCGGATATCCAGGCCGAAGCTTCCGGTGTAACAGCGTGGATTTCTTGTAGGCTGCCTGTGAATTTCCTCTGAGGGCAGTGCGCAATGATGTGCTCCAGGGTCTGATCAGGAGCTCCACAGTCGCATGATGGGGATGCTTTAATCTTCCGTCTATGGAGAAGGTGGCAGCATCGACCATGATGATTGTCCACTGTTTGCGAGGAAGGTTTGATCCTGCAGGTTGTGCTGTGGGGTCCTCTATAAGGAATCCATTCCGTAGTCGCAGTTCTTCCAAGCATTTCGCCGTCGGTCCTCAAGGCTGTGTGGAGATCGCTGAAGGGCTTCAGCGACGGACCAAAATAGCCTTCTAGATTTGAGAGGGGTTGGTGGTAGGTTGGCCAAGTCGGCCTGGATCGGCGTGTCTTTGCTGGTGTAGCGGTTGTGTTCTCTGGAGACTGTCACGAAGAGCGTGAGGAGAGTGGTTAGGAGAAACAGTGTGACACAGAGGATTGTTGGAGTGCTTTGCCACAGGGAGTGGTTGAGGCAGAGACCATTGCTGCTTTTAAAGGAAGCCAATTATAATTTGAAGCAGAGGAAGATGCAGGGCTGTGGGGAGAGCACGGGACAGTGGGATTCGTTTCAGCAACGAGCCCGCACAGCCACGACGGGCCACAACCCCAAACTGTGCCGTAAACCTCGACGGTTCTGTTTACAAATGATTAAAAGTATAAATGTTTCGAGCTCTCCTGATGTGGGTGAGGTCACTCACTACCCCCTTGTGATACTGAGCCCGACAGACAGGGAAAAAGCCCTGGCCTGTGCTGATTGCAGTCAGGAAGGGGCAACTCAATTGGCCTCAGCGACCTGGCTACAAATAATTAACTGTTAGCTGATGAACTGCTAGGGGCCTTCTATCGTCTGAAGAAAGGGATGGGCAGCTTGCAAAGGGCCAGTGTGAGAAACATCAGGAGTGGTGATTATGGGCTAACTCCAGAGTGGAGTCACAGGCAGTAAAGTCTGCATTCTCCGAAAGACCCATAAAGAAAGAACTTGCATTTCTATGGCGCCTTTCACAACCACCAGACGTCCCAAAGCACTTCACAGCCAATTAAGTACTTTTTTTGAAGTGTAGTCACTGTTGTAATGTAGGAAAAGTGACAGTCATTTTGCACACAGCAAGCTCCCACAAACAGCAATGTGATAAATATTGGCCAGCACACCAGGACTAACTTCTTCGAAATAGTGGCCGTGGGATCTTTTACGTCCACCTGAGGGAGCAGACGGGGCCTCGGTTTAACGTCTCATCCGAAAGACGGCACCTCTGACAGTGCAGCACTCCCTCTCTAAAGCGGGAAGTGCTCGCCATTGGCTGCAGGTTTAGACCTGTCGGGGATTGGCCGAGCTGAGGGTTCCTGGGGTGGGAGTGAGTGGAACGCCAGGCTGAGGGTGCGAAAAACTTTTTGACGCAGCGAGTTCTTGTGATCTGGAATGTGCTGCCCGAAAGGGCGGTGGAAGCAGATTCAATAGTAACTTTCAAAAGGGAATTGGATAAATACTTGAACAGGAAAAAAATACAGGGCTACGGGGCAAGAGCAGGGGGGAGTGGGACTAATTGGAGAGCTCGTTCAAAGAGCCGGCACAGGCACGATGGGCCGAATGGCAAGCTGCCCCTTCTCGCTGTGCCCAGATAAGCACAGAGACATAAAAACAAACGGGTGTGTAGCTTTAGGTGTTGCTTCGAGCGCTTTGCCCCAATCCGATACTGGGGCTGTCTTATTTCGGAGCTAACCCTGGTCAAAGATGGGCTGAATGGCCTCCTTCTGTGCTGTAAAGTTCTATGATTCCATTCTATTCCAGACCGAGCAGTGACTCAGGCTGGTTGCCTGTGGCTTGGCTCTCGCTGAACCGACATACTTTCCACTGGTCGCTGAGCTGCTTTGATGTTATTCGCCTCCTCCGCCCATCACCACTTGCTTTACAACAACAAAAAAACTCAGAAAATATCGTGCTATTCCCGTCCTGAGGTGGATGAAGGAAAAAAGGGGACATAAAAAAACCGGGAGGGGTGCAAAACAGATACGCTACCACCCGTTTCGCACTATCGCACAAAGTCAAGATCCAACCCATAATCTAGGCTGACACAGCAGTGCAGTACTGAGGGAGTGCTCTGTCATGCTGGCTGTTCATAGAATCATTGAATCATAGAATAGTACAGCACAGAAGGAGGCCATTCGGCCCATCGAGTCTGCGCCGGCTCTTTCGAAGAGCAATCCAGTTAGTCCCACTCCCCCCGCTCTTTCCACATATCCCTGCAATTCTTTCTCCTCCAAGTATTTATCCAATTCCCTTTTGAAGGCTGTTGGATGATATCTGTATTGCGTTAGTGTACTGCATATGTTATTGGACCAAAAATCCAGAGAAGGTGAGTTCAAATCCCACCACGGCAGTTTGAGAATTTGATTGCAGTGTTTTAAAATAAATCTAGAAAAAAAAAAGCAGGAACCAGTAAAAGTGAGCATGAAGCTGTCGGACTGTCGTAAAAACCCCAACCGGTTCACTCATGTCCCTTTAGGGAAGGAAACCTGCCGTCCTTACCCGGTCTGGGCCTATATGTGACTCCAGTCCCACACCATCGTGGTTGACTCTTAACTGCCCTCTGAAGTGGCCGAGCGAGACACTCAGTTTGTATCAAACCCGCTCCCAGCGCTTCAAGAAGGAGGCGGCCCACCCCCACCTTCTCAGGGCCAACTCGGGATGGGCAATAAATGCCGGCCTTGCCAGCGACGCCCACATTCCCACCATAATTTTTTTTAAATGAAACGAGGGCCCTGTCTGCCCTCTCAGGCGGATGTAAAAGATCCCATGGGCTCTATTTCAAAGAAGAGCAGGGGAGTTCTCCCCGGTGACCTGGGCCAATAGAGGGAGGATAGAGGATTGGAAAAACTTTAAAAGACAGCAAAAAATAACAAAAAGATTGATTAAGAAAGGGAAGATAGATTATGAAAGTAAATTAGCAAAAAATATAAAAACAGATAGTAAGAGTTTTTATAGTTATATAAAAAGAAAAAGGGTGGCTAAAGTAAATGCTGGTCCCTTAGAGGATGAGACCAGGAAATTAATGGTGGGAAATATGGAGATGGCAAATACACTGAATGAATATTTTGTATCAGTCTTTACAGTAGAGGACACTAAGAATATCCCAACACTGGACAAACAGGGGGCTATAGCGGGGAGGAGCTAAACACGATCAAAATCACTAAGAAGTGGTACTCGGTAAAATAATGGGACTCAAGGCGGATAAATCACCTGGACCTGATGGCTTACATCCTAGGGTCTTGAGGGAAGTGGCGGTAGGGATTGTGGATGCATTGGTAATAATTTTCCAAAACTCCCTGGACTCAGCAAAGATCCCGGCAGACTGGAAAACTGCTAATGTAACACCCTTATTTAAAAAGGGCAGTAGACAGAAGGCTGGAAACTATAGATCGGTTAGCCTAACATCTGTGGTAGGTAAAATTTTGGAGTCCATTATTAAGGAGACAGTAACGGGACATTTGGATAATCATAATTTAATAGGACAAAGTCAGCATGGTTTTATGAAGGGGAAGTCATGTTTGACAAATTTGCTGGAGTTCTTTGAGGAAGTAACACACAGGGTGGATAAAGGGGAACCAGTGGATGTGGTGTATTTAGACTTCCAAAAGGCATTTGACAAGGTGCCACACAAAAGATTATTGCTTAAGATAAAAAATCACGGGATTGGGGTTAATATTCTGGCATGGATAGAGGATTGGCTATCTAACAGAAGGCAGAGAGTTGGGATAAATGGTTCATTCTCAGACTGGCAATCAGTAACTAGTGGTGTTCCGCAGGGGTCAGTGCTGGGTCCCCAACTCTTTACAATCTATATTAACGATTTGGAGGAGGGGACCGAGTGTAACATATCAAAGTTTGCAGATGATACTAAGATAGGAGGGAAAGTAGTGAGTGAGGAGGACATAAAAAATCTGCAAGGGGACATAGACAGGCTAAGTAAGTGGGCAGAGATTTGACAGATGGAATACAATACTGGAAAGTGTGAGGTTATGCACTTTGGCAGGAAAAATAGTAGAGCAAGTTATTATCTAAATGGCAAGAAACTGGAAAGTACTGAAGTACAAAGGGCAAAGGGATCTGGGGGTCCTGGTGCACGAAACTCAAAAGGTTAGTATGCAGGTGCAGCAAGTGATTAAGAAGGCCAATGGAATGTTGGCTTTCATTGCTAAGGGGATAGAATATAAAAATAGGGAGATATTGCTTCAGTTGTACAAGGTATTGGTGAGACCGCACCTGGAATACTGCATACAGTTTTGGTGTCCATACTTAAGAAAAGACATACTTGCTCTCGAGTCAGTACAAAGAAGGTTCACTCGGTTAATCCCGGGGATGAGGGGATGGACATATGAGGAGAGGTTGGGTAGATTGGGACTCTACTCATTGGAGTTCAGAAGAATGAGAGGCAATCTTATTGAAACATATAAGATTGTGAAGGGGTTGGATCGGGTGGATGCGGGGAGGATGTTCCCGATGATGGAACTAGGGGGCATAGTCTTAGAATAAGGGGCTGCTCTTTCAAAACTGAGATGAGAAGGAACTACTTCACTCAGAGGGTGGTAGGTCCATGGAATATGCTGCCCCAAAAAGCTGTAGAAGCTACATCATTACATAAATTTAAAACAGAAATAGACAGTTTCCTAGAAGTAAAGGGAATTAAGGGTTACGGGGAGCGGGCAGGAATTTGGACATGAGTCTAGGTTCGGATCGGTCATGGCCCTGTGGGTAGCGTAGCGGGCCCAGGGGCCGTGTAGCCTGATCCTGCTCCTATTTCGTGTGTCCAATTCTGTTAGGTTCAGGAGATAGTTCTGTGATAGTAGATTGGCGGTTAGGATCAGATCAGCCATGATCTTATTGAATGGCGGAGCAGGCTCGAGGGGCCAATTGGCCTACTCCTGCTCCTATTTCTTATGTTCTTATGTTCTTATCCCTCAACCAACATCACAAAAACAAGTTCATCTGGTCATCATCACATTGCTGTTTGTGGGAGCTTGCTGTGTGAAAATTAGCTGCTGCGTTTCCTACATTACAACAGTGACTACACTTCAAAAAGTACTTCATTGGCTGTAAAGCGCTTTGGGACGTCCTGAGGTCCTGAAAGGCGCTGGAGAAATGCAAG